>APFE030494617.1:0-15045 GCA_000404065.3 Pinus taeda | reverse complement strand
CAATGTGGGTAAAAACCACCTGTTGTTGTCGTCTCTGTCTTCTTTTAATAATAAGAAAATCTATTTACAATCTTGTATTGGTGCAGACTCATACCAGTACGCAAGCTTCTACCTGCAGAAGGTTGCAACCTTCTCTCATTTTCCACCTCTACTAGAAGGGAGCTACAACCCCCTAGCTCTTGTACTAGCCAATATGTTTACTAGTACATAGGTGCCAGCCTACAGAAAACTCCACTCTTCCATCAGGGATCGCATTTCATGAATTTTCAGTCTAGATACTCCTAGATCACAACACCACAAGATGAAGGCCAAGTTTCATTAAATTTTCATAGTGGACCCATCAAAGCCTTTTAAACTTAAATTGCATCAACCAATATTTAGTTAATCTAAACAATCAGATCACTAACACGAGAACATTGTGCTGAACCCAGAACCTTACATCATCATCCAGAACTAGTTGTAACCTCAAAAATAATGCATTAGAGTGTATACGCTACTTGGTTTAACCCAACCTGCGTATATCTCTAAAGATACTAAATCATAAACTTCTGAACCATAGAATATATCAGTCAATGACATTCTGAAGATCTACTATCAAAATAGATAGCAGCAAGGATCACCCTTCCTTCTCAATCAATCAATCAATCAGACTCAATTTCCTTATACAACAGTTCTACGTTCAGATCTAAAAGGAATTCATTGACAGACAACAGTAAAACAACAAAATTTGATTAGATAGATCAATCAGATTTGAACAGAAGATTTTCTTTTTGTATATGCTACTTGAAAGATTCAAACCTACGTGTACACGCACTTTGGCTGAGACAAACCTGTGTACGGATTTGCAAATATTGACTCAGAACTTTGCTGTAGTTTCAGACTTCATACAAACCCAGATCATGATAGATAACAAGTAGAACAGGTGCAAAAAATCAGATCTGGTCTCAACCCATATTAGATCATTCAAGAATAATTCATTTCATGTCTCATGATTCCTGATCCAATGTTGAACTCAAGATGCACATGAAAATTTTAGATCCAGTCCCAAACATAACCATACAACATAATATATACTTTAGATAGAAGCATTCCTTAGAATCTCATTGCTTGCACACCTTGGCCTAATGATCTTCTCCTCCTTATATACTCTTATGTGTTTCTCAATACCTTAGACCAAAACCACTTAGGACCAATACCTTGGACCCAATACCTAGGGTTAATACCTTGGACCAAATGCCTCGGACCAATTATCTTGGACCAAAATACCTTGGATCAAATATCTTGGACCAAAAACTTGGTTTTCAATACATGTCTTGGACAAAGTGAACCAACATATACCTCTCTTTCTTCATTATTAGAGTCTTAATCCTTTGTTGTTGACCTGATGAACTATGAACTTTCATCTGAGTGAGTTACCATCAAGGACAACACCTATATCATAATGCCAACAATCTCCCCCTTTGGACTTGATGGCAAAAACAACACCAAGACACTCTCCCCCTTTGACATCAAGGGCAAAGGGCGGACCAAGATATTCTCTCCCTTATGTTGTTCATGCTCCCCCTGAGTACATGTTGAATTATTTGATTGAGCTTCCTTTGTACATGCTGAGATGCACTGAAACTGTCCATGCTTCCCCTGAGCACAAACAGAATCTGCAAAAATATTCTTCCAAAAGAATAGCATGACTCTATAACTCAACTATGTGAGTATGACCTTCCTATCACCAACGACTCATGCATACATCCATCGCCCAACCAAATTTGACTCATCCACCCAACCAAGTGGAGATATACCAATTGTTTATACATGACAAAAATATAATTACATCATCCATCTCATGCAAAGTGGGGATACAAATTACATCATTTGTCCAATATGACTCATTCAAATGTATGTGAAGACATATCACACCCTATACTTTTACATGAATTAAGCAACAAAAGGTATAAATATCTAAATCCATAGCTGGACACAGCAACCATAATGCCAAAAATGCAGAATGCGAGTGAAGGCTAATGCTCCCCTTGAACTTGTGCTTCCTATGCATTATTAACAAGACAATGATCAAGGCATCTTCGTCAGTTGGATAAAAATTAATGAACAGAGCATATCAATAAACTTTAATCATCAAAATTAGACAGAGCACCCATATCAGAGCCTACCCCACTATTTTTCTTGACTGAAAAACCTATACGCTCCTTGACCCATAGAAACCCGCATGTGTACACAACTATATTTCATGAAACACACGTATAATAACCTTTCTCTAAAAAATAGATTTTACAGTAGGATGATGCATCAACTACTCCCGGATTTTGTCTGAGATATTCAAATGTTTCTCTGCGCAGTGGTTTAGTGAATATATCAACAACCTATTCTTTGTAGGGAACAAGCTCCAATTTGACCTTTTGTTCAAGCACTTGTTCACGTAGAAAATGGTATTTGATGGGTATGTGCTTGGTCTTGGAGTGCATGACTGGATTCTTTGAAATATTGATGGCACTTGTATTATCAGATAGAATGGAGATGGGTGGAGTATATGTGATCTGAATGTCTTGCAAGGTTTGCATCATCCAAAGTAGTTGTGTGCAGCAAGATGCAGCAGCCACATATTTTGCTTCGACTGTAGATAAAGCAATTGAACTTTGTGATGAGCCCCAAAAATGGGTAATTATATGGGCTCCTTTTGCTTCTTATTTTAACTTAATCCACCATTCTCATTATTTTATTGCATGTTTTTGAATATATTTATGCTAATAGAGTGAATTGGGTTAGTCATTTTATCATGTAGTCTAATATGTGCTTTATGCAGATTTTTTGGCCAAATTTGGAAAGAGTCAAGGGATTTATGAGCAAATGGCAGCCAAAACTTGAGGAAAATAACTAAGAGGATTTGTAGGGGGGTATCTCCTTCATTTATGACCCCTTTCCTTGAATCCTCCATCAGCAACTCAAAGCACAAAGGTCCACATTGATGATTCCAAGGGGCAGCCGAGCAAGTAAAGAAGGATTGTTTTTTATCTCCAGTTCTAGGAAGCTGAGTTCCTTGATTTTAGGAGGACTGTTGGAGGACTCCATTTGTATAAATAAGGAGTCTTAGAGCCTCAGTAGTTTAGCTAGTCATTAGTAGAAATTTCTCACTTTTGTGAAGCACTTGTTCAACTTATTTTCGAGTACCTTTTTGACAACAGTTCATGTAATGTGACTATTCTTTTTCGTAATGAAGATGAAACCATTGTTGAGCCAGCAATGATCTCTTTCAGAGCACTAATTCTCTTGGGTTAGGGCCCAACCCAAGCTTCCTAGCACCTCTTACTGTGTACTTATATGTTTTTGCTTTAGTTCATGAGTTAATTTCTGTTACATAGATTCATTTTACTTGGTTAGATTAGGTTGCTTTTGATGGTTTGCATAGTTGTTTTGTGTTTCAGTTGCTCAAGTAGGTTTCTGCAGTTATGAAATAAGATTAAAAAAAGCCAACATCAGGCCCTGATCTCCTTTCTCCCTTCCTGGGACTATGATTTGAGGCCAAGGCACTTCTGCTACCACCAAAAACACAGTTTTTGCTCTTCCATGCAACTGCTAGTGTGATAACTTGATTTGGAAAGATTGATATTGGTTCAGACTCAGTTGCTTAGATAATTTCCTATTCTTTTACCATATATCTCTCTGCATACTTTTCTATTCGTAGGTTTCTGTTCAGCATTTTCTGTTTCTAGGTCAAGAATTAGGTTAACGAGTAATATTTCTGTTTTCATAGTACAACTAGTTTTTTCCTGCTCAGTTTTGATAAGTAAATGTGAAAATATCTTGTAGGAAACCTCAACTCACCATACATCCATAAAACATCTAGCACCAGCCCACTTCTCATAGATTTCCCAAGTCATTTGCAACATTTCACCAATCTACCCTAATTTCTGCTTTTTTCTCCATAAGCTTCTTTCTTGCCATTTGAACAAATCCAACCATAATGTTATTTCTTGATCTTCCTTGACAAGCTCCAGACACCTCAACACATTCATATAGCCTTTAGTTACCCCTTTTCCATCATTTTTATACCTTCAAAACTCCAAAAATAGCTCTCGGTCTCCTCCTGTTGATCATCTTGTAGATCCTCCTGTAGATCCCCTGCAGCCTCCTATAGAATTTCCTGTGAGTGAATTTTCAAAGTCCGATCACTATGAAAGTATTTATAAGGGTACTAGGGGCTTCTCATGACCTCTCCACACCTTCCTCCACCTCTACGAAAGCCAACTCCATCTCCCTTCGCCACCAAACCTCTGCACAATGACAACCAAATAAATCACAGGCATAATAATTTCACATAAAACCACTCAAAAGCACTAAAAGATGTTTTATTCTCATTTCTTTTCAGAAGTAGCTTGAATAAATGCAATTTACCTTTTCAATATTCAATGGCACTCCTTTCACCAATTTTCATTTCTTTTCCTGCAAAAGTAGGGTTAGTGGGTAAATTAGGGTTTTCTAGGGTTTGCGTTACATTTCAGTTTTCCTTCTCTTTCTACAAGTAGAATAGCCTTGTAGAGTTAGCTTTATTTCAAAAAATATTCTTTTAATAATCCATAGAAGTTGGCTTAAGCTCTTAGTGACCATGCGCCAATTGACCAAGTGACAATTTGTAGTAAGAGCTAGTATTTGTGCATACAACACCGTCATTTCCAAGTTTGTTACAAACTATCAAGTTGATAAAAGTAAAGTAGGGAGCCCTAGGAGTTGCAGCATTATTGCTTCAATACAGGTGCTCACCATCTTTTTGGCACCGTTGCCAGGGAAGTGTCAGATTATTTTGTGATTACTGCTTTCCTTCTATTTTCTACTGCAACATTATGCTAAGTAGTTTATTTCAATAAAAGTAGAGTAGTTGTTTCATTTCAATTCTGCAATTTCATTTTAGCAAGTTCATTTCAGATTAGTTGCAAATTGTTGTTTAATCAATTTCAGTTTTGTAGGTACAAGAAGAGAAAAAAAAAAATCACTCAAAAAGAGATTTCATTTCATGCCTCGTAGGAACAGAGATAAACGTACTTAGAGGAAAGGATATGTAGATGGATCTTGTTATTTCAAGAATTTTCATTTGAAGAAATTGTCAAGATAGGTTATTCAAATGTGGGTCTATATCATTTGTATCGATTGGAATTAGGTGAATCTGGCAGAGCAGTTGACGACCAATTACACGATGCACATTTATTCAAAGTTGAATTAGTTCTAGACTATTTGGAAGATATTACATTGTTTCTCACAACTGGCAAGTGTCCTGATGATTATACCATGACTCAAAAGTAGCATATGTTTGTCCCTACTTCTGATTATCAACTTATTATAGGCTAGTTATATAAAATGGGGCTCGATGAAGTCTTGCAACATTGTGTTTTGTACCATGAAAGGGATAAAATTTTATGAGAATGCCATGTAGGAGTCATGGGAGGCCATGTTGGAGGTAAAGCCACTTCTCATAAAGTCTTGCAGGTTGGTCTGTGATGTCCAACACTATTCAACGATGAAAAGGAATATCCTAAGAAGTGTGATATTTTCCAAAGACATGGACAACCATCTCGCAAGGATGAACTTCCTTTACATCTCGTTGGAGCACTTGAAGCATTTGAAAAATGGGAAGTTTATTTCGTAGGGCCAATCAATCCATGTTTGTGACACTCACATGCTAGGTACATTATCAATGCAAAAAATTATTTAATACAGTAGAAAGAAGTTGCACCTGTTAAATATTGCACTATTGATACTATTGCATGATTCATGTTTGAGAATATCATTACCAAATTAGGTTGTCATAGAATTCTTACCACTGACCAAGGCTCACATTGTTGGGAAAAATACTGAGGGGGGAGGAGGGTGAATCAGTATTAAAACTTTCACAATAATAATTTTATTAAGATGGTTTTCAGCAATAATCACATCGAAATTCATTTGTCGATGCGTTTTGAACTAACAAGTGTCATTCTGACGATGAACCACACTTGTTGGTTCGAAATGCGTCGACAAATGAGTTTCGATGTGATTATTTCCAAAAACCGTCTTAATAATCTTGAGATGGATATAGAAGCCTAAATTCAACAATAATAATTTTCCTTTTCAAATTATATACGTGATTTTAGAGAAGCCAAACAACATATGTCCGCGACTATAATGAATGAAACCAATGTATAGATAATAAACTTGTAAAATAGCTAATTCATTGTTTGTTGAACTTAAATCAAAGTGTGATGCATTTACTAATTAGTAAACAGATGTAATAAGAACATAATAGATCAACATAAATAAGAAACACATGATAACAACAATATTTTTCAGGTGGAAACCCAATGTGGGAAAAAACCACCATTATTCTCATATTAGTCTTTAGTCTTCTTATTATAAAAAGTGTTTATAAGTTTTATACTTGTGTAGAATTTTTCTAGTACGCAGGAATCTACCTACTAAAGGCTACAACCTTCACTCATTTTCCAACTTCTACTGGAAGCGAGCTACAACCCCCTAGCTCTTATACTAACTGGAATGTTTACCAATACGTAGGTGCTGACCTATAGAAGGAAACCACCTTCACTTGTTCTCCAGCTGCTACTGGAAGGGAGCTACAACCCCTTAGCTCTTGTACTGGCGTAAACTTGTACCAATACATAGGTGCCAACCTACAGAAGGCTACCACCTTCAGTCTTCCACTAGGGACCACGCTTCATAAATTTTCAGACTCGATACTCCTAGTAGACATGAACACAAATGTAGGCCATGTTTCATCAAATTTTCATGCTAGACCCATTAGTAACATTGAAGCACAAAATCAATCACCACTGCAATACAACTATCAAATACAATTGCATCAACCAATCACTTAAACCCATCAACTCTGTAAAAACTCACAATCAATCAATTTGAAAAGTAAGATCACTATCAGCAAAACGCATAGCTGAAACCAGAACACTGCATCAACAACCAAAGCCAACTACAACCTCAAAAACCATATGTCAAAATCTATACACTACTTCAATGAGGACAACCTGCATGTATACGCTACTTTCTGTAACATAACTTGTGTATATCTTTGTTGGCTTAGGGAGTCCTGACCCAGGTTCGAAGTTAGCTGCGCCAACCAACAAAACCCTACGCTATTGGCCCTTTTGGCCATAACCTGTGTAGCGTAGGCTGCAGTCTCACCCGAAGTAGTATGGGTGCATGCAAGAACCAAGTTTCTGCATCCAGAGACTAGTGTGATGTCTTCCAATACATTACATTTTTCTTCACACAGATCAACAAGATTCTAGGGATTGCCACTGTAACTTTGCTAAAACGGCCTTCAGACCTTCATGAAGGTCCACAACTAGTTCTTGCGAACCTTTAGCAGTTGATCTACCTGCTTACGCACATTAGAAATTAATCCTAAATCAACATTCACGCAAATCTACTTAAGTCGCTAGTAAAAATAACAGAAATCTCAAGAGACTTTGTGGAAGTGTTTGAACATGTATTGCGTACATTATTACGACTTATTCAAGAGAATCACGTAGAATTCAATCAATATTTCATAACAAAAAATCATTCATTAGCGGAATATAACTTAAATAGACATGAACAAAAATATTCAATAATTCTTCATAAAATTGTCCTTATCGATCTCAATCCAAAGATTACAAACTCAAATTGCCCTCTACACACAGCTGCAGGGGCTTGTGCACTCATATGTGGACTCTACCTAGGCCTCTGCACACTTAGATGTGGAGCCTTTCTTTCCCTATCTAAGTGCAGGATGTAGAGCCTTCTTGCCTTAGCTTTGCCCAAGACTCTTCGCTCTTCTATCTTACTTCCATATAGTTTCCTCTTTATTTGACTAAGACTCAACTATTTATAGACCTTTTTCATACAATTTCATATTCTGCAGACCATGGGTGAATCTTAAAAACTGACTCAAAACTTATCCAAAACAAGGGGCTAAGCCCCTTTGACTTTTATTCAACTGCATGCTCCACGTCCACAAATCGCAGAGACATTACATATTTTACAAAATTGTACCAAAATTTGGGTTATCTAACCCCAAACTAACCCAGGGGACCCCATCCCAACAAGTCCCCAACACAAAGATCATGACTCATCCTCGAGTCACTCTACTGGCACCGTGATCTTACTGCGAAGATCCCCTAGCTCCCCTTCGATCACTGCAACTTTAGCAACGCTCTGTGTTGTTGCCTATCGAGCCTCCTCAACCAATCTTTAAGTGGCTGGTCCTTCTACTACGAGTCTCATTATCCACTGTCTGATGCATCCCCTTAATCTTATCTTGAATGGAGATCGTGATCTAATAAGCCTCATCCAACCAAGGCTACTACCTAGCCTTTAGCAAGGCCTCTTTCTTCTGCGCTTCCTCTACCTATCCCAGTAGTTGCTTTCCTTCCTGTAACTTGGCAAGGTGTTGTGCTGGTGCTAAGGTGTGTGTAGCCATCCTGACCTCATCATATTGGCGTTACATCTCCCTTACCTCTATGTTCAATGTTTGCAGGTTCGTATCCTCTTACAGATTGGTCAATGACTCCATAAACTGATCAAACAGTGCCACACAGTTAGTGACTGTGGTATCCAAGGTAGCCATGCCCTCCTTAATTTCAATTCCATGCTACTCCCAGACCTCAGGTGGATTCATGGGCTACAACTTCAACTGCAGATCTACAATCTTCATGTTGAACTCAAAAGTTACTCTTCCAACCTCTTCTCTAACCTCACACACACCAATGGCTAATTTTCTGATTTTGGCTTCAAGTTGTGCATCCTCTGGGATGTGAAGTTTAGGCACTGTCATACAAGCCTCCGCTACTACTGACTCTAGACTTGAACTACTTGAACTACACACCTGTAGTGACTCCTTTGCCTTCAGAGCCTATGTCATCTCAAAAAACATTTGTTCATTGTTGAATTTGTACTCACGTATGAGGTTGAGGGTGCATTGCTCCCTGGTTCTCAACTCATCTGTCACCCCCTTATGCAACGCATGGAGAGTTTTGAGGGAGAACACCTCTATATTTAGTCCTATATCTTTGACTGTACTAAGTACAATACAATCCTCAACTAAATCTACGCGAATGGACCTGTCTGGTAGTGGAATAGTTTTGAGATCTAGGGTCCTGACTAGCTCTACTGCTTGGCTTGTCCCAGGTGTCAAGCTCGCTTGCTCCACGCTCGCTTGTCCAACACCTGTCTGTATTTTGCTCATTTGAATCTATATCTCACGTAGATCGCTCTAGATTCTCCCCAATGTCTGCATGTATTTATGCTCAAACTACTACAACAATTCTATCATTGTATCCCTTACTTTGTCATTGATCCCATCAAGATTGCTTTCATTCAATACCATGGGATCAACCTGCATTTTATCATATTTCTGCTTTTTCTGTGTTCCACCCTTCTGCTCCTTGCCACATTTTTTCAAAATAAAGGGGGTTCTCTGCCGCTCATCATCTCCTCCACCTTAATCTGAAAGCTCTTCTTCCTTTGTCTCCAGTGACAATGACTTATCACCTTTCTGCAACTCATGCTTCTCTTTTTCCGCCCGCTCCTTAGCAGCGCACTCTTGTTCTATGCGAACCTTTTCTGCATCTTCTTTTGTTGTTCTACTAGGGCACACACAACTTTCTGAGAGGCCTCCTTTCTTTTCTGCACAGCTAAAATTTCCACACCCATGCTTGTTCCAACATCTAACTCTGACGGGGTGCACCACTCTATAGGCCATAATCCTACGATATCCTGCACGTTCGTATCTAACACCAAATAGGGAAACTAGTGCCATTTCTACAGTTGCATGAAAAAGGTTGGGGACAACTTTGGACATTGATTCATTTCCATATGGAGATCTATTTCCATAAAATTCCAAAATATCTTTGTTTCTGTAATCTGTGTGGCATCCTTCGTAGACCATAAAGAGGAGAATTATGCGGCATTTGGCAATCCTTCCTCGAGAAAAGGAAATTGGCTATCCTCCAGTAATCTCCATGCAATGAGGACAATTGATAGCAAAAACCAAGCATAGTGGAACAACTTGGTTTCCTCCTAGGCCTCTCAGTAGTTTGCTAGGAAATCCTGACAAAGGTACCTGGCCTAATTAAATTGTATGCCTTTCACGCACTGCATAGCAAGTGAAACTACTAGTGCCGGAAATTTGTCTGCACTGCATTTTCTCATAAAATTTCCTGTAGCAAATTGAACTACCTCATCTGAAACAGAGACAATGGAATACCCTTGCAACTTCTTCAGCAGGACGTATTCCTTATTCATTTTGTCTGCAAGCTCTTTCTCCCTAGTCTTCCCTCCAAACTCCTTGGCAGGGTTCGTGCCTTTGTAAGGCAGCTGCATGATTCTATGAATCAACATGTGCGTTCTGGGGATATTCTCTCCTAGCCATAAGCACCCATCATGCACCAACGTGACGAGATGGCACACACACACGGTATTTATGTTAGAGCGGTGATAATGCGACACTAGTAGCATGTTCAACAATCCCGACTACTGTACTCCACTGACCCATTCCATCGGCTCCAATGTTGTAGCACCCATTTCTTCATAATATATCTTTCTCACATATTTATCCATCACCTAATGTGGAAAATTAGTGTGGTCCGCAAGGTCCCAATCCTCCATCTTTAACAATAGGATCCATGCGATCCAAGGACCTTCAAAGGGGACCTACTCAGGTAGTAGGGGCGTGGACACTGTAAACTTCCTAATATCAGGGTCATTCATTATCTTTTCTCTTCCCTTCTATGGAAGGATATACATTGGCAGCCTTGTCATGGGTTCCACCCCTTCGGCATCAATATCCTCCATTCCCTAGAATTCTTCCTTCTCTAGGTCCAATACTCTTTCTGGCTACTTATCTTTCTTCTACTTTGCCTGTGTTTTGGTATGCTTCCTCGATGATGCATGCACCGGCACCGGCTTCTTAGATTTTTCCTTCGTAGCTAGTTGATTTTCCTTTGTAGAAGGTTGCTTTTCTTTAGCCATAGTCTGTTTTGGCCTAGGTGACCTTGGTGTTGTAGGCACCGCAGGCGTAGCCTCTACACTAGACACTTAAGGTCCTGGCGCATCGGACACAATGGCTTCCAAACTCAGGGCTTTAGCAAGGTTAGTGGAAGTCATTCTCTCCATAAATATCTCTTGGGCTATGGGAGAAACATTTACTCGTGACAATAATTCTTCCCATAATGCTCGGCTCATATGCGATAGACAGCAAAATTCACCAACAATTCTTAGAGCACAAAGTGTTCTCTGTTGGACTAGCACACGTAATTTATACGGGGTTTTGAATTAAAATCCTACCGTTCCCCCCAAATTTTGATAATAAATGTTATTTTGGTGGCAAATTTTCAAATATTTTTTCCTTAATTGTCACCACCCCACTCCACTCAACCATTTTCCAGCCATTAAGTTATGAATAGTAACACTAATGGTCATTTTCCTACGGGGTTATGCAGTATATTCCCGAATGGCATAGCTTCATTTGCTGAATCTTCATCTCTCTCCAGGCAACCTCGTCACTGCCTTGTCCTCCAATGCAAGCAGTGCAGTTTATAGTCCCACGCTCCCTTGCAACTACCTGGAGCCTTAAGACTATCTTGCGGCCATATAGCAATTGCACAGGATCCCATGTATACAATTTCAACTTGATCCCATTCACTTTTCCCGGGAAGGGTTCCCCATTTAGCTTCGCGAGCTGAACTATGCAACCATCGATAATTTCCTTGACAAAATATGGCCCTAACTAATTCATCTGGAATTTACCCAGGAATTTAGTGAACTTACTTTCATTTAATAGGACAAGATCGTTTACCTTGAATGTATGAAGCTTGATATTGCGATCATGGCATGATTTTTTGCATTCCTTCTATACTTGTTGATGGAATCATTCCAAAAATCGTTCTTCTTTGAGCTCCATTGGCTTCACGAGTTGTTCCTCCAAGGCCTCATGATCTGCCATGTCCGTCAAAGCTGCTATGCGCAGACTAGGCATAATGTGTTCCATCAGCATTATAGTTTCGACCCCATAGACCAATCTGGACAACATTTGTCTTGTCAGTTTCTTACAAGTAGTCCTATAATCCCATAGCACTACAGCTACACACACATCCCAGTCATTCTGTTGCGCGTTACAGATATTTGTTAGCGTGTTCTCCGAAATCTTGTTAAAAGCTTCGACAGTTCCATTTTCCTACGAGTGATATGGTGTGCTCTTCTAATGGTAGACATGGAATTCTTCCATCAACGTGTTGATCATTTCATTCAGAAAGTGCATACCCATATCACTCATCAACACTTTCGGGCATCCAAATCTGGTTAAGACATACTCAAACAAGAATATTTATGTCGTAGCCCCTATGCAATCCTTAACCATCTATGCTTCCACCCATTTAGCTACATATTATGTCGCATTGATAATATAGTGTGCACCCGTTTTCTTTCTAGGGGGCTAAATTGGTCCAAAAAAATCAATTGCCCACTTCTCAAATGCTTGTAAAGACACCTGAGGATGTAGTGGTAACTCATCCCCTTGTGATGGTCTATCAATTCTTCGACATATATACCTTGGAATCCTTGTGCAATGTTGGCCACCATAGACTTGCATGTAAAATCTTCTGTGCAGTTACTTTTCCTACATAATTTCCTCCCATAGCTCCCCCATTAGCTTTACTGAGAATGTTGTCCCACTCAAATTCCAGCACATATCTTGACAATATTTCATCTACACCCATATTATACAAATGTCCTGTAATAATTGGAAAATTAGTCGTGCACACTACTAATTCTTTCTTTTGTTGACTTGTATATCCTTCCAGTGTTGCCCCCATAGTCAAGAAGTGAATAATGTCTGCAAAATGGTCATCCACTATGTGCACCACAAAAAAATGCACATCCGACAACCCTTTCTCCAGATTACTAGGTTCCTCTCCTATTTTAATTCGCGACAGATGGTCAAGTACCACATTTAACCTTCCTGGCTTCACAATGACTTGAAATTCATACTCCTGAAATAACAACATTCATCTGCAGATCTTCCCCCCATTACAGGCTTGTTTTCCAAGTATTTCAAGGCATAACGACCTGTATACATCTTGATATGCCCTCCTAACAGACAGTGCCTAAATTTTTGCAGTGTGTAGGCCATGTATAGCCCTTCGCGCTCAGTCGTTGAGTAATTTTTCTCGGCCTTCGATAACTTCCTTCTTGCTAAGGCGATAGGATGGTCCATTTCTCCTTCACTAGCCTGTGTTAATACTCCACCCAATGCAATACAACAAGCATCCACATGTACATGAAACTTCTTTTTCTAGTCGGGGAATACTAAGATCGGTGCAATGACCATATTTTCTTTCAACACATCTAAGTTGTGCTAGCATTCTTCGTTCCAACAAAATGTCATGTCCTTCTTTAGCAGTTTCTCCATGGGCACAGTAATTTGAGCATAAGCTTTGATTAATTTTCTATAGTATCTCGTATGTCCTAGTGTCACGTGCAACTGCTTGACATTCCTAGGGGCCTCCAAGTTTACAATTACCGCAATCTTTGCAGGGTCCACCATCAATTCAATGTGATTTGGTATATGTGACATGTATCCGACATCAGGTGCAGAATCACTACTTGGCACTTCACTAATCCAAACAATGTCCAGTCATCAAGGTATACTTCCAGAAACTTATGAATGAACTCCTTGAAAGATGCAATGAATACGCGGGAAAATATCACGGGTGCATTCTTTAGTCCAAATGGTATCACGTTGTATTGAAAACAACCCCGCTCCATCGTGAAGGTTGTCTTTCTCTTATCCTCTAGCACGATCTTGATTTGATCATACCCCGAGAACCCATTAGTAAAGGAATTGGCATCCTGCCCTCCAAGATTGTCTAACACTTCATTTGTAAATGACATTGGAAATGGATCGTGAACACATGCAACGTTAAGCTTCCACAGATCCTTATTTCACCTTTTAGTTTCTTCTCTTGGACCACCACTAGGCTCACCTAGTCAGATTCTTCAATAGGTTTAATGATTCTTTCCTTTAGCATTTTATCCAGCTCTTGGCACACCTTTTCTTTATACTTAGGATTAAGGCGATAAGGCCTCTGTTTAACAGGCTTCGCATCTGGCTTCAAAGTGATCTTCATAACACCCAAATCGTCAATTATGCCCTTTAAATCTGAAAACTTAGTGGGGAAAGATCTTGGTATTCATGAAGTAATTCTACAACCTTATCTACTGTAGCAGCATCCCAATAATCTCCAATTTTCACAAACTTCGGTTCTTCTTTAGTGCCAATGTTTACTTGCTTCATCTTCAAAAGTGCGAAGATGTCTGGGTTTTCTATTTGTGGGCCTTCAACTTCACAATGTCCTTCTGCCTCCAAAATATTGATGTTCCTTGGGTTTTATTCTTCCTCTTCAGTGGTCACATTATAGCATTCCAATGCATGGTGCAGCTGGGTGTTCCAATCTAGTTGGGTCCATTCCATAGGTTCCTTCAGTGTTTTGAAGATAACCATTTTAATTTCTTGTAGTGCTTCATTGATGCTTGCAAAGTCATATTCAAAGCTGAAAGTCAATAAGAAATATTCCTTCAATACATCCCACTCTACAGTGCTGTGGTGGAGCTCCGTCTCTAGATACCACTTCATGGGAATTGTATCGAAAGTATGACAAAGTATGTGTACCCACTCTAGTTTTGGTTTGGTTCCCCATGCCTTAGTCCACTTCGCCAGGTGATCATGAGGATCATCCTTCCCATTATACTTCTCAGTCATTTTGGTATCAGTACACCCAAACCATAGCTTCATCATTCTCCTGTAATCTCGCCATCGTGCAAAGATATCCTTATGTGTACCCCACTATCATGTAGGTGTAGCGTGCAGTGCCAACTTTAATGCTTGGAAGCAGTGGTCCTCAAGGACCTCACGCTAAAATTCCTCCAAAAATAGATCTACGTTAGTTAAACTATCATAATAGGGTAATTTTATTACCTCCGACGAAACACAACACAACA
>APFE030494615.1:12511-35393 GCA_000404065.3 Pinus taeda | reverse complement strand
GTTTGTCTGAAACTTCGCAAGAGCCCTCATGTTGCCCCTTCAAACCATCTTCTAAATGTAATAGACTCCTTCCAAAGTGTAAAAATTCCTTTTTTTGGTTATCGGACCCATTCCGAGGCCTCAAGTGCTCTTCTGACGCACATACTCACCCCTTCCAACCGCAATAGACCCTTGCCGATTCCCTTAACACTCTGCAGATCCTAGTAAGCCATCTCGCGTCGCCATATAGCAATATTTTCACCACCTAGTCATGCCCCATCCTTTGTTGCCCAATTTTGTATCGCGATATCGGCGATCGATAGTCGCAAGCATCGCATTTCCAAATAAAAGCCTTCTCGTTCCCCGCCGATGCGATATTGCGATTGCATCGGAAGAAATTCATCGCACCGCATTAAAGTATGAGCCACCCTACCACATCACCTGGCTGACGTCATCCATCGTACTGTTGACGTCATGCTAATGTCAGCATCCAAAAAACCGAAAATTCGCGCAAGAGGAAAAATCGTGCTTCAAAGCTTCGGAACAAGAAACGGAGGCAGTTTTCGATGCGTGAAGCGCTAATCGCTCATCGCTATGGGAAATAGGCCGTTTTGGGGAATCTTTAGGAAATCTTTTGATTCCTTGGCCCGTTTTGCGCCGAAAAAGCCCGAAATTGCCCGATTTTGCCGAATTAAACCGATTCAAAGACAGGAAGAGACCAGAGACAGAGATTAAAGAGTATCCGATCAAATCTACAGGGAGAAAGCATGCCAAAGAGTATCAGCAAGCGGCGGAGACCATCAATGTAGCGGCAAAGAGTATCTGCGAAGATCTTAACAGCAGCCCAAAGCAGGAGAAAATTAAATACCTTCCAGCAAAGTCAAAGAAAGAGGGCGAGGCCACTCAAAACTCTCAAATCATGATTATTACACATTTAACTCGCACCAGAACAGAACTACAGATCCCAAAGCACAATTATTCCAGCAGTATTGCATCGAGGCTCCAAGGGCCACATTGCACTCCTTTTGATTCAGCTACCTCTGACACAATTTCAATAGATATTTACTTGCACTTAATTTTGGCACAAGTTTAGGTTTAGAAAGCTCTTTTTGCAGACCTGTTTTAGGTCAATTGTAATAAATAAGTTTGAGATATTTGCACTATAAAAGAAAACCCTGAATACTGTTTTAGGGGGGGGGTTAGTTGGTTGGTTGATTAGTCGACAAGCTATCTCCAGCTGATTTTTCTCTGGGAGAGACTCGCACTGTAATGTCTGATAAGTTTCTATAATCAAAGACTGCTTATGAGCCTTGGAGAAACGGATTGTTCACTGTGTTTTACTGGTTAAAGACTGACTATGGAATTCTCGTGCTGTGCATAACTCAATAAGTGTTTCTTACCTCTGTTTTCATTCATGAATTACGCTCTTGAACAGCTGAAAGAAAGATTAGCTTAGAATTTGTTTAAATACGCTCTATGCTCAATTTCTGTTGTTTCTTTATGTTTTCTTTTGTTTAAGCATAAATATGAATTCCGCATGGCTCATGTTTTCCTTAAACCAAGATAGTTATCCAGGGATTCTTCATTGCCCCTAGATAGAGATCATCGTTCCCTCTGTTAAGTTAAATGAGAGATTCTTAAGTGCCTCTTATTCCTTACATATCATTCACCCTTTTAGTCTGAAGATTGTGTTATGAACAGCTATCCTGCTTCATTATTTCTCTTATGACCAGAAAGACGCATTGATAATCCTAACCCGCGACTCCATGCCCAATGGTTTGAAACTTATCACTTCATAAATTTCCTCTCTGCCTGGAAGCATTCCCTTCCATCCAAACACAAACAAAAACCCCTGAGCCAGAAGCTAGCCTTAAATCATCAACAAAGTTGAATCATTAAGAGAGAGCCCTCTCTGATTGCAGGTGGGCTAGAACCTGCAAACCAAAGATTGGTTTGTGGTTACCTCGGCCGTATCCCTACAGGAGCCTAGGGACATCCTGCGTGATAACATAATGGCGACTCCACTGTGTCATTATGTTATCATGCAGGTTGTCCCTAGGCTCCTGTAGGGATACGGCCAAGGTAACCACAAACCAATCTTTGGATTGCAGGTTCTAGCCCACCTGCAATCAGAGAGGGCTCTCTCTTAATGATTCAACTTTGTTGATGATTTTAGGCTAGCTTTTGGCTCAGGGGTTTTTGTTTGTGTTTGGATGGAAGGGAATGCTTCCAGGCAGAGAGGAAATTTATGAAGTGATAAGTTTCAAACCATTGGGCATGGAGTTGCGGGTTAGGATTATCAATGCGTCTTTATGGTCATAAGAGAAATAATGAAGCAGGATAGTTGTTCATAACACAATCTTCAGACTAAAAGGGTGAATGATATGTAAGGAATGAGAGGCACTTAAGAATCTCTCATTTAACTTAACAGAGGGAACGATGATCTCTATCTAGGGGCAATGAAGAATCCCTCGATAACTGTCTTGGTTTAAGGAAAACATGAGCCATGCGGAATTCATATTTATGCTTAAACAGAAGAAAACATAAAGAAACAACAGAAATTGAGCATAGAGTGTATTTAAACAAATTCTAAGCTAATCTTTCTTTCAGCTGTTCAACAGCGTAATTCATGAATGAAAAAAGAGGTAAGAAACACTTATTGAGTTATGCACAGCACGAGAATTCCATAGTCAGTCTTTAAACAGTAAAACACAGTGAACAATCCGTTTCTCCAAGGCTCATAAGCAGTCTTTGATTATAGAAACTTATCAGACATTACAGTGCGAGTCTCTCCGGGAGCAAATTCAGCTGGAGATAGCGTGTCGACTAATAAACCAACCAACTAACCCCCCCCCTCCTAAAACAGTATTCAGGGTTGTCTTTTATAGTGCAAATATCTCAAACTTATTTATTACAATTGACCTAAAACAGGTCTGCAAAAAGAGCTTTCTAAACCTAAACTTGTGCCAAAATTAAGTGCAAGTAAATATCTATTGAAATTGTGTCATAGGTAGCTGAATCAAAAGGAGTGCAATGTGGCCCTTGGAGCCTCGATGCAGTACTGCTGGAATAACTGTGCTTTGGGATTTGTAGTTCTGTTCTGGTGCGATTTAAATGTGTAATAATCATGATTTGAGAGTTTTGAGTGGCCTCGCCCTCTTTCTTTGACTTTGCTGGAAGGTATTTAATTTTCTCCTGCTTTGGGCTGTTGTTAAGATCTTCGCTGATACTCTTTGCCGCTACATTGATGGTCTCTACCGCTTGCTGATACTCTTTGGCATGCTTTCTCCCTGTAGATTTGATCTGATACTCTTTAATCTTTGTCTCTGGTCTCTTCCTGTCTTTGAATCGGTTTAATTCGGCAAAATCGGGCAATTTCGGGCTTTTTCGGCGCAAAACGGGCCAAGGAATCAAAAGATTCCTTAAAGATTCCCCAAAACGGCCTATTTCCCGTAGCGATGCACGATTAGCACAAAACTGCCTCTGTTTCTTGTTCCGGAGCTCCGAAGCACGATTTTTCCTCTTGCGCGAATTTTCGGTTTTCTGGATGCTGACGTCAGCAGTACGGCAGATGACTTCAGCCAGGTGACATGGCAGGGTGGCTCATACTTTAATGCGGTGTGATGAATTTCTTCCGATGCGATCGCAATATCGCATCGGCGGGGAACGAGAAGGCTTTTATTTGGAAATGCGATGCTTGCGACTGCTAATCGTCGATATCGCGATATCGCATCGGGCAACAAAGGATGAGGCATGACTAGGTGGTGAAAATATTGCGATATGGCGATGCGAGATGGCTTACTAGGATCTGCAGAGTGTTAAGGGAATCGGCAAGGGTCTATTGCGGTCAGAAGGGGTGAGTATGTGCGTCAGAAGAGCACTTGAGGCCTCGGAATGGGTCCGATAACCAAAAAAAGGAATTTTTACACTTTGGAAGGAGTCTATTACATTTAGAAGATGGTTTGAAGGGGCAACATGAGGGCTCTTGCCAAGTTTCAGACAAACTGAGCAATTCCTGGGGGTACTTATGGTTATTTTTCAACCAGGGGGAGGGATATTTACATAAGGGGATTATTTACATAGTTTTAGTATGGGGACAGGGAAAATATGAGTTAAATAATAATTTTAGTAGTTAATACGGAGATGATAAGAAATCCCTAAGTTTTAGAGATCTTAGGCTTGAAGAGGGGAGATAGAACCTCATAGAGAGAGTATGGATTTTCTTCGAGTGAAGCAGATCTTCACGCAAGCTAATGACATGAAAATGGTGAAACTAAGAGGTATCAAGCAGATCTTGACCTCTTTTGGGGAAATTAGTTAATGATTTGGGGGAGATGGAGAAAGGGAGTTAGTTATGCCTGTTTTTGAGTTTTTCCACATAGAGCTGCCTGGCGATTATGTCCTAAGTAGAGATGACACCTTGAAAACATGGAACTGATCAGCAATCAAAATTCTGCAACCTCAAAACTACCTACCCAGCCTACTTACCTAACATTTTTTCTTCTTTTGGTTTGGGTGCACTTAGACTTGCAGACCCATCATTTCAATTTCTTCTTTTTATACTTTCCTATCTACAAACTACCCTTTTTCCTTCCAAGGGCCCAGATTAAGTAGTTGGGCTCCTTTGATTCTCTACCTATCTAAGTATCTGCCAAGATTTAGCTGTTTGGATAGATTTTCATCCTCTATATTCTAAAACAGGAAATTGAAACCTAGGGAGACCAAGATTAAGCAGTTTGAACCTCCCTTTAGCTGAAAATTGTACGAAACTGAATAACTTCTCAAAATTTGGAAAGCAGTTTGATGAACTCTAAGTAGCCTTCTTTGCTTGGTGACTGTTTAACAAATATGGAGCATTGCAGCATGCAAAGTATGACATATTTGGTCTGTAAAATGTCAATCATGAAATATGAGTAACCTGCTGCAACAGGAGGCTAACAGTACCTTTGAGAGGGATTGGTAAGAAATGGTTAGAGTTCTTATCTGATTAAGATTTTGCATGTCAATATATGCATCTATTTGTATTTATTTGTTAATGGAATGCAAGTTGCAGGATTTTACCAAGAAGGTGACTGGAGAAGTTGAGTAGGAGACTTACTTTGTTGTTGCAACATTGTATTTCATTTCAGCTTCGAAAGTACAGTGTGCTTAAGCGAAAGTTGAAGGAGGAAATGCATGCATAAGCTTGATATGCATGAACACAGGGATGTTGATGTTGTCCTTGTATTTGAACATGTATGTGTAATTAACTTGCAGGGTTGATTGCTTTGACATGCATGTGATGCAATGTTGACTTGGGAGAAGTTAACTTGGTCTCTAAGATGGAGATAATGATGAAGTGTTTCATCTTTTAAAAAGAGTCCTAATGGTCTTTTTTTACATGCTTGACTTGAAGGGTCATTTGTTTTAAAGGCATGTTTTGTGGGCTTGGTATCTAGTCCATCATTTGTATGCAGATGTAAGACATGGAGGTGTTCACAAGATGTGAAATCTATTTCTTTGTTGAAGCAGGAAGTTTAGGCCATCTAGTTGTTGTCTATATTTATGTTGTTGTTAAGAGTTGTTGTTGACAGCTTGTCAAATAGGTACAAATGAAAATTTTGTGAAGTAGATGTAATTTCACATTTGTTTAAGCCACCTTGGATCAATGATCAAGGTAGAGAAGTTCAAACTACCTTCTGTGACCATCTCAGTAGGAGTTTTGCATGAAGTCAAGGAGGAAAACAACTCTTCCCAAGGGGGACCAGCACATCCAGGAAGGAGAGTGGTCAAAGGCTTTGCTTAAGAGGCACTATGCAAGGAAAGTGTATGGAGGCTGAAAGAAGAGGGTGAGGTACTCTCATTTATTGTTCAGATCAGTATGTCAATCTTTTGGAGACCAAAAGTTATTTTAGTGGGAAGGTGTGATCCAAAATGGATCTTGGATAGACTTCTAAGTCTAAAGTGTTCCTCATAGAGGAAAATGAAATTCCAAGGATGCTCTTGGAAATAGTCCCATTGCATAGATCTTCTCATTCTGAATCTACTGCAACTTGAATTGGCTAAAATGGACTTTGGATGAAGAAGTTATCGCAAAACGAAGGTTTCCTTTATCCTTTGAAAAAGCAGGCATTTCTTATAAAAATGGGCTAAAGGCCTTATAGAGGAAAATCGCATCAAAAGGGTTAAGCGGAGGACTTAAGGAAAAGGCGGAAGGAACCCTTGATTGCGACCTTTGACTTATCGCATCGGAGGTAGGCCTTCACCCGATATCGGACCCTAGGCATAGTGACATACGACTAGGCGATATGTGATTAGCGATTGTGATAATCGGCAATGGAAGTGATCGGCCGATCGGTAATCGGAGGAGAAAAAGGCATAGACCCCCATTGATGCGATATGTGAGGTGTGATATCGGCGATCAGCGGATCGACAGATCGACGATCGGGTGATCGGTGATCCCCGATACAAAGGGTCTTTGGGCACGCGACTTGCGATAAGCCGAAAGGGTCAGACCTGATGGGAATTATAAGCCCGATTGCATAATATTTGAAATCAGGAAATTTAGATTCTCAATGTATTTCCTGTGTAAATGGGTTTTTGGCCAATATTCCTGTGCGACCGTGAGATGCGATAAAGCCAAACCTGAAAGGTTTATAGATGCGGCCTTTGTGTTGTTTGAGTTCCGTGGTAAGTGGGATTTCAGGCAGTCCTCAGGTGGTAAGTGGTATTGGACGAGCTCCACCCAAACCCATACACTGGCCGACACGTGGCATGGCGTGGGAGAGAGAAAACCACCTTTTCGGGTGGGTAATCTGTGTGCACATAAGCCACCCGAAATAGATTGTCAGTCGTTGGATCGGAGATCACGCAGATCAACGGTGGGCTTGTGAAAGCCATATAAGGCAAACCTGAAAGGGTTTATAAGGTCGATTTCATAATGTTAAAAGTCCAGATTTCATGCCCGATAGTGTATTTTCGGTAAATCTCTGTGTATTGGAATTTTGTTCCATTTTAGGGTTTTCGCTGAAGAAAGGGCCCGATTCCTTTGTAATTGCCCCTGATCTTTGCACCACGCTGCAAGAAAGCATTTTATAGGCAATGATGTGTTTGTAACATAGAGAGAGCCACTGAGCCACAGAGCTAGATGGCCAGTCGAAGAGACAAGGAGCAGAAGAAGCCACAAAGCCAGAAGAATGCCTCAAAGAAGCTAGAGAGAATGATTGAGAGGAAGAGCAGGCAGAGTGAGAAGCATAGGCAACTGAGGGAGTTTTTGGAGTCACTTGGAGGTCGAGCGAAAAACCAAAGAGTTGAAATTTGCTAAGACAGTCGCTTGGAGGTCAAGCAAATTACAGAGGCACGTAGAGGTTGAGAGAGAGAGCTCAGAGAAGCCAGAGCCAAGAGCTAGAGCCAGAGCCAAAGCCAGAGCTAGAGCCAGAGCCACGAGCTAGAGCCAAGAGCCAGAGCCAGAGCTAGAGCCAGAGCCGAGAGCCAGAGCCAAAGCCAAAGCCAGAAATCCTGAGTGCTTCAGAGACAGGGATAAGATGGTGTTCTAATCCCATTATATTTAGTGTAAACCAGTGGAGTTGAGCGTGGAGCTTATAAAAGGACTTTGCCATAATCCTAGAGAGCCTAGTCGAGTTGACTAGAGCTCAAGGAGACATAGCCCAAGAGTTTTGGGTGAACTCCAAATTAATATTGTTGTTATGTGTGTTTGTTTTGTTGCTACATTATTTACTGTCACATGTATTTAAATATCAGCATAAGTAACAGAACTCAAAGCACATAAACAGTTCAAAAACAAACATAAGCATACACCTCTTTCAAGCATTTTTAATTCCACAAATGGTTAATCATAAGATATTGGGAATATTTAAGCTTTGGAAGTGGGAGAGGTTCTTGTAAGCTGACAAGAAGCCTTTAGTGCCCCATTTTTAGATCAACAACCAAATCGAGATAATATGTTCTCCTCCATAAACTTGATTACCATTGAGTCTATGGCGTTTCTGGCTGGCATGGCCTCTACCCACTTGGTGAAATAATATATGGTCATTAATATCCACTTGTGTTGGCCACTGGAAGGTGGGTATATTTCTCCTATGAAGTCTAGTCCCCACTGTCTAAAGGGTTCTTCCACATGCACTAGAATTAGGGGGAGGGGAGAAAGTTTTTGTCTCTTAGCAAACACTTGGCACTTCTAACATGACCTAACCTAGGAATGAACATTTCCAAATAGTGTAGGCTAGTAGAATCATGCCTTGAGGATTTTGTGAGTTGTGGTCTTCCAGATGTAATGACCTCCACAAACTCCTCCATGAAATTCCTCAATCGCTTGAGTCTCGATTTCTACCAAACATAACAGAAAAATTCCCACCGGGTCTCTCCAGTAGAGTTGACCATTGGATATGATATACTTTTGACCTCGCAATCTCAGAGTTCTGTATTTGGATTTATCCAACCCTAGTGGGTACCTCAGGAATAAGAGATAATGGGTGATATTCTTATACCATGGTGATCCCTCATATTTAGCATAGATATTTTGCTCTGATGTTTTAAACCTGTTCTGATGAACTTATGTTATGCCTTCCTCTATTATCAGGTTTATCCCCAAATCTTGGCAATTAGACTTTGATAAAATCTTGTCCAACCCCTGGCCTTTTATGAGCTTAGTAGGCTTATGTCTAACTCATATTCCTATATCTTTATTATCCACCTACCCCTTTTTCCTTCACTATCTCCTTGCACAAGGATGTCCTTGACCACTGCCGTTGGGACAAATGCTATGATTTCTGATTGTAGCACATACATTCGAAATGCCTTCAAAGCCTTGACTAGTGCATATGATTTTTTCTCCAATATGTTACATTTAAGCTCAACATCCCTCAAGACTTGGGTGAAGAAGGTGATGGGTTGTTCATAACCATATTTATTCTTTTGTAGCAGAACTGCGGCAATAATATGCAGAGAAGCAAAAGAAAAGATATAGAAAGGCGTAGAGTAGTCAGGGCTGACTAGTACTGGGGCTTCAACCAAAGCTTCTTTAATTCTAGTAAAAGAATCTCGAGGGGTAGGGCTCCACTTGACTTCATTTTCCTTTCTTAGCATATATGTAATGCCCTTCACTATTTGTGCATAGTTGGGTATGAACCTCCTCAAGAAAATGATTCTCCCCAAAAAGGCTTGGACCTCTTTCTTATTTTTGGGTAGAGGAATATGGCTGATAGCTTTGACTCGCTTAGGATCGATTTTCACTTCTTGCGCTACTATGTGTCCTAGCAAATTCCCCTCACTCGGGAAAAACTGAGATTTCTTGGGATTCAAAGAAAGACCATACCTCCTGCATTTCTCAAAAGTGAGCTTCTAGTGAAGGATGTGTTCTTCGTTAGTCTTAGAGAAGACTATGATATCATCCAAATTTACCATTATGAACTTGTCGCACTCCCCTACAAAATCTATACCCATAGCTCATTGAAACGTGGCCCATGCATTAATAATACCAAACAACATGCAAGCATACATGAAAGTTCCCCAAGGGGTGGTGAAAGCAGTCTTCTTCTGATCATCAAGGTGGACTGCCACCTGGTTGTAACTAGAGAACCCATCCATCATGGACATTCTGACTGAGCCAACCACCTTCTACAATATGTAATCCATCTTAGGCAGCAAGTAGTTGTCTTTCAATGATGCCCTGTTAAGGTTCTAAAAATATACACATAGCCTTATTTCTCCATTCTTTTTCCGGACTGGGACTAAGTTGGCCACCCACTCCAAGTACCTTAAAGGCACTATGATTTTAGCCAGTAGAAGTTCCCTCACTTCTTTTTCAATGGAGGGGAGTAAGAGTGGATTAATTTTCCTGAGCTTCTGCTTGCATGGTTTTATTCCACCCTTCAAAGGAATCTTATGTTTTATGACATTAGTATCAAATTCTTTTAAATCCTCATAAGACCAAGCAAAAACATACTTGTAGATTTTGAAGAGATTTAAATACCTTTGTTTATATTGCAAGGGGATTCCTTTTGATAGTCTGACCATTTGGGGTTCATCCTCTGAGCTGATATTGCAATCTTATACTTGTTCGTCCATCTCCGGAGCCAATGGTTTGGAGGATACATCATCCTTGTTAAATAATCTTTCTAGCGGGACTAACCCATGGGGAATGGTGTTCCCTTTCAATTGTAGAATTTTATGTCCAGCCACTGTGTCTTCCCATGAAGTTGGTTCTTGATTTGCCTCTTTTTCTTCTCCTTAATCAATGGTCGAGTTGTTAGGTCCCTATACTACTAGTGTAACCCCCTATTATTATTAGTGAAACCCCCTTAGTGTATTATTGTGCCCATATGGTCCCCATGTTGTTATTATTATGCCCCATAGAGGCCCACTATTGTTATTCTTGTGTCCCTACAATATTATTGTTATGTAGGCTCTGATTGTATTGGGACCCCTTAGACTCCTATATATAGAAAAGAGGGCTTGTCATTTGTATCATCCAAGAATTGTTCATTTGTGTAATATAAAGGCAGTTGCCTCCTTGAAGAGGCTGATTTCTAAGTTGTTGATCTATCTTTTCTATCTTTTTGTGAGTTGGTTTCATAACATTTGGTATTAGAGGTTTGGATTCTAGGGTTTTCGATGCTCCAAACAGGTTATCATCACATTTGCGCCATAAATTTTTGGCTACAAGGCTTCATAATCTAAAAACAAAGCCCATTGGAGCCAAAATAATTCTAAACCTTGGGTACAAATTTCAAATCTTGTCTCGCTATATTTTCGAAGATATGATCTGAGGAAGTTAGGGTTTTTCCAAGCTCCATAGTTCCATCTCAAAGAGATCATCGTGGACCCTTTGCTATAATTTTGTTTCTATGAAGGTTCAGACTCTAAAATTAAAACCCATTTGAGCTGAAATCTTGGTGAAGCTTGGATATGAATTTTAGATCTTGTTTCACTATATTTTATGAGATATGGTCAAAGACATATAGGGTTTTTGCAGGCTCTAGAATTACATCCCAAACAAGTGACCTTGGGAAAATCATCATAACTCTATCCTGGAGCATCAGATTGAAATTTTGTAAGAAGTTATAAAAAGAGGATGGGTTTTATTTCTCTGTGTATCATTTTTAGGTCTGAAGGTTGAAACATGTACACATGGAACCTCGTACAAGTTTTCTCTACTGAAAAATTATATAAGCAGGTCATATTGGGAGATTGGGCATAAATCTTTCTTGGAGAATCAAATTTCGATAAGACTTGTGGAATTGGAAGGAGGATGCAGAGAGCTATCATAGGTTGAAATTCCAAACCTTGGAGATTCTAACTTTCAAAGATATAACAGATTCAAGATCGAGATCCTAAAAGCAAGAAAAAGAATGACTCGAATCAAGAAAATAGAAACACCTAGTAATAAAAATTGAATGGATGATTTGAAGAATATGATCAAAGCTAAGATAAATAGTTTTATCTATTCCATGGAAGCTCATATCGATGGTATGGAAGAATATTAGAATAAAGGCATGGAATATTTGAAGAAAGACATGGAGGGTTTGAAAGAAGGTGGGACAAAGCTGCTACAAGAAAGGCCTCATAATGGTGAAAAGATAGTAGAGGAAACTCGTGATGAGAACAAAAGTAATTTTAATCACGATTTCATGTAATCTAACGTTGGATTGAAGACCCAACATATTCCAAAGAGATAGAAGGAATTTCGATGGCGAGGATCCCGTAACATGGATACTACATATGGAGAAATATTTTGATCTACATAATGTGCAAAACACAAAAGGTATGTATTGCATCTTTATATTTAGAACCAAATCAATTTCTATGGTATAGAGGTATTTGTTCTTTTAAACAACTTGCCACCTGGTCAATTTTCATGAAGAATATGATAGCACATTATGAGGATACAAAGAGAAACACCTTCTTTAGCCAATTGATAAATCTCAAACAAAAGGGTTCAATGGCAGAGCACATTGAGGACTTCCAAAAAATTGAATATAAGGGTAAATGATATTCCAAAGAAGCATAGGATTGAAGTCTTCATAGGTACTTTCAATGATAACATCCAACATGAGGTTCACCTTTGGGAACCTGATTCATTGGAGAAGGCATACAGGTTGGCAAGAAAAATTGAAATAAAAATTATGGCAACAAGGAAGCCTACCACTCATAACTATACAGATAGAACTGTTGTTGCTCCTAGCCTTTCACCACCTACAAGGTTGACACCAAAAAAATTGGAAGAAAAAAGAGAAAAAGGGCTTTGCTAAAATTGTGATATAAAATACACTAAAGGTCATAAGTGTGCTAAGAAGAAATTGATTTACACAGATGGGGAAGAGGAGCAAGAAAATGAACAAGAAATGTCAAAAGAAGAGGATATACACTAGGAACCAATCCCAGAGAAAGAAGAAATGAATCTGACCATATCTTGTAATGCATTTACAGGAATTACCACTCCTCAAACTCTTAAGATAGAAGGGCATATCAAGAAGAAAAAGGTAATAATGTTGATTGATTCAGGTAGTACCCATAATTTTATTCATTGTAATATAGCTAAGGAATTGAATTGCTTCCTATATCCAGCACCAGAGTGCCAAGTAATGGTTGTAAATGGAGGAACCATAAATTGGTATGGAAAGTGCCATAATATCAAGCTATCCATGGGAGAATATGTTTTGAATATTCCAATGTTTTCCATTCCAATGGGTGGTGCAGATGTTGTACTAGGAGTCCAATGGCTACAATCTTTGGGTACGATAACTTTTAATAACTTTTCTTGAAATTTTTTTGGAAAGGAAAGGTAGTTGAATTAAGGGGCATCACAAGGAAATTGGGAAAGATAACTAGCTATAAGAGCATGAAAATGATTCTAAAGAAAGAACAACGGGGCGTAATTGCACAATTATGTTCACTGGAGGTTCCCACATCAAAATCATCTATTTCTTCAGATCTCCAAAAGTTTTGGACAATCATTCCAAGGTATTTGAGACTCCGAAAGGCCTCCCAACTATTCATGATCATGATCATTCTATTCATTTGATTCCAGGAAGTGTTCCCCCAAACGTTAGGCCTTATAGATATCCATATGCGCAAAAGAGTGAAATTGAACGTATGGTTGCAGAAATGCTAGAGATTGGTATAATTCAACCTAGTCAAAGTTCTTTCTCTGCTCTAGTGGTATTGGTACACAAGAAGGATGGATCATGGCGCATGTGTCCAAACTATAGGGAGCTCAACAAGCTTACTATTAAAGATAAATTCCCCATTCATGTCATTGATGAATTATTGGATGAATTACATGGAGCAATTTACTTTACCAAGTCGGATCTTTGTTCAGGATATCATCAAATCAGAATGAAGACATTCCAAAAGCAACATTTAGAACTCATGAGGGTCATTATGAATTTTTTGTTATGCCTTTGGCCTTACCAATGCACCTTCTACATTTCAAGGTTTGATGATATACTAATCTACAACAAGTATTTGAAGGATCATGTTCAAGATGTTGACTAGGTGCTCAAACTATTGGAGGAGAAACAATTATATGAAAAAAGTTCCAAATGTTTCTTTGGAGTACAAGAGGTGGAATATTTGGGTACTCAATTAACTCATAGCTCATATTATCATCCTCAATCTAATGGGAAAACTGAGATAGTGAACAAATGTTTGGAAGGATATATTCGTTGCTTTTTATATGATAAACAGACACAACGGGTCAAGTGTTTGCCTCTGGCTGAATGGTGTTATAACACTTCCCTCCATACTATAGAAAAAATGACCCCATTTATGGAACTTTATGGATATCATCCACCGCCCATCACATCATATTTAAAAGAAATTATAAGGTTCAAGCAATGGAAGATCACATCAAGCATCAACAACAAGTTCTCAATCTCTTGAAGGATAACCTCACTTTGGCGCAAAATAGAATGAAACAACGGGAAGAACAATATCGCAGCGAAATAATTTTTTATTTAGGTGACTAGGTATTTCTACGACTAAAACCATACAAACAAGTGTCCCTCAAGCAAGCTAAGAAGGATAATAAATTATCACCAAAGTATTATGGTTTGTACTAAGTGTTACAAAAGATTGGTACTATGGCATACAAATTGGAGCTTCCTGCATCTTCCCGAGTGCACCCATTTTTCCATGTTTCATGCATAAAGAAGGTTATAGGTGAGAAGATCCCAGGTCAAACAATATTGCCAGAACTTGTTGAGGAAGGAAAAATCATATTGGAATGGAGTAGTCACAAAAACAAGAAATCAAAAGCTACGAAATCAATCAATTTTAGAGTATCTCATCAAGTGGAAGAACTTACCTGCTGAATATTCCACATGGGAGGATGAGAATTTTATACAGAAGCATCTAAAACTACTCAAGCATTGAGGACAAAAAAATTTTAAGGAGAGGGGAACGTTAGGTCCCTATACTACTAGTGTAACCCCTTATTGTTATTACTGCAACCCGCTTAGTGTATTATTGTGCCCATATAGTCCCCATGTTGTTATTATTAAGCCCCATAGAAGACCACTATTGTTATCGTTGTGCCCCTACAATATTATTGTTATGTAGGCTCTGATTGTATTGGGACCCCTTAGACTCCTATATTTATAAAAGAGGTCTTGTCATTTGTATCATCTAAGAATTGTTCATTTTTGTAATGTAAAGGAGGTTGCCCCCTCGAAGAGGTTGATTTCTAAGTCGTTGATCTATCTTTTCTATATTTTTGTAAGCTAGTTTCATAACACGAGTTTGCAAACTCCCCAACTACTTCTATTAACCATTTGATCTGCTCATCGTCCTTGAATACCTGCCAGTGTTTGACATTATCAGGTATAGAGGGTCCGTATCTGACCTCCACCTCATACCTGAGAAGTGAAATTTGAGGGGGTTTGAAATTGCTTGCTACTATAGCAAGGGAATCAACCATTTAGTTTCCTTCTTAGAGCAGAAATTGTATATTAAAGGTTAGGAAGAAGTTATCAGTTAAATCCCATACTTCATTATGATAAGTCCTCAATCTAGGGTGTTTGGCCTGGCACTGATTTCTGGTCTGCTTTACAATCAGCTCAGAATCTCCATACACAGTTAAGCATTCAATATTCATGTTCCTTGTTGTTTGTAGCCCAAGGAGAAAAGCTTCATGCTTTGTCATGTTGTTTTTTGCCTCAAACTCTATCTTGAAAGAGAGGGGCATCAGGCTACCCTTAGGAGATACCAGGAATACTCCTGCTCCATTTCCCTCTTTGGAATTCGCTCTGTCAAAGTATAATTTCCACACTTTGTTTTCATCTGTGTGTTGGTGTTTCTTCTAAGATGGTCTCATCTTCTTCTAGGAACAAGCATGAGAGGTCGCTTTATTTTCCATATACTAGGAAATTTTTAGAACCTTTAGCTGGGTTCACAGTTTTTACAAATTTGCACTCTCTGTACAACCTCCTTTCTTCACCTCCAAAAGTGGGAATAGTTTCATAAGTTAGATCTAATTTGATAGAGTCCCCCACCTTGGAAGCCCAAGACCTAGATAGGAGCATGCCGAATCAAGGGGGAATATCTGCCACTACGATGTCCATCACTACGCTCTTCACAGGGATCTAGACCATGTTTACCACCAGATATTTTATCATTCCCAAGCATTTGACCCTCTTTGAGTCAAAGGAGTATAGGTCCTTGTAGTGTCTGGTGATCTACAAGCCAAGTTGTTCCATCACGACTAAGGGCATGAGGTTATGCGAGGCTCCAAATTCCAACATGCTGATATTCAATAAGAGGTCATGAATTACCAGGGTCACATAGAAGGGTGCAGTTGAAGAACAAGTTCTTCAACATGAGGCCGAAAAACAACCATTGGTCTTTCTTCTTGAAGGTTTAAACAGTCATGGGTCGGTGCTGAGGTGGATGGAAGCATGAACTGAGAGACTTGAGCTTTATAAGTGGGTTGCTTTAGAAGTTAAATTAGAGGAACAAGAATCATTACCTTTTTTAGTTTCTTTTGAAGATTGAATGCAGGTTGGCCTTTTTTTACACCTCCTAGCTCTGCTTCTCTTTCCTTATCATTGGTAGTTTTTATCAAAATAGGTGCACTCTTTTTTGTGTGTTTCTCGGAACTATAACATTAATTATTTGATGATAATTTTACCTTGGATGTGTCAGGATTCAGCTTACCTTTCCCTTTATCTAGCACTTGGGGAATATCTTGGGGAGTCGTTCCCTCTTATTGTTCTGGTTCCCTCGACCTCTTTCTTGAAGATCTTAGATCATACCTTCGGTGTAGTTGTTATTGCATGAAATCCGTGAACTGTTTACAATAATCACCTATGTCCTCCTCATTTGTCGCTACTTCTCTATCATGACTTGTCTCATGGTGAGCCATCTTTTCATGTTCTTCTTTAGAGAAAGAGGAATACAAGTTTCCATACATCTCATGTGTATCCGATGATTGTTCATTGGGATCATCTTCTAAATATAGAGGATGAGGGATCTGATCAAGTTGGTCCTTTATTTCCCTTGGAAGTATTTGCAATGGTGGCCTTCTGTACTATGGGTTACAACCTCGATTGTTACCTTGAGCATTCGGTTTCAGGAGGCTCTTGTTTTCTAGCTCAAGTTTCAACACCTTATGCGATAAACTATTGATGATTTTATCCATTTCTTCCCACTTTAGATATGGTGATTCATTAGCTTGACCAGAGGAGGATGTTTCTTCTTTCCCCCTTTTCTTCTATGTAGGTTCATCCTTACCTCTTGACTTCCCCACCAAGGTGAAATTTGCTTCTACCTCAAGGAAATTAACTTGGATTTGATCCAAAGTGCAAGACTTCCTTTCTCTTAGGATAAAACCAAAGTCGGATTCAAAGCCTCCCACAAATATTACGCGAGCAACAACATTAGGAGGTTTTATTTCACCATGCAGGTTATTATATTGTTGATTGAATATTTTTATGAATTCTGAAATATCCTCTTCGGGCTTCTCCCTTATAGCATTGAACTCTGTGAGGACATACTCATGACTTCTCTTTTCACCCCATTTTTGTGTGAAAGAGTTTTCGAGTTCCTCCCAGGTAGTGATGGAGGCATTGGGTAGGGCTTTAAACCATTTTCTGACCTCTCCATCAAAGGATTGTATAAAGAGTCTCAGGACCACATCAAGTTGTTCTACATTTAGAATCTCAGCAAAAGCACAAAAGGTTTCAATGTGTCTATGTGCAGTGCTTTCATCCTCCCCATTGGACCTAGGCAAAAGCTTTAGGTAGTCCTGAGGCATAACACTTAGAGGTTGAGGTAAATAAAGAGGGGAATATTTATTCAGCAAGAAATCTAGAACAACCATCTGAATTGATGGAGAGGGATTGAGATTTTCCAAAGGCACTTGGGCCAAAACCACATTGGTTGGAGTGGTTAGACTGAGAGCAAGGTATGTAAGGATATTAGGAGTAAATTCTGAGTAGTGAGTGATAGCGGGTTGGGAGCTGGATGAGGAAGCTTCAAAGAATGATGAGACAGTGTCATAGGTAGTAGGAGTTTTCTCCTTCCAGACTCTCCTAAAAATTAATTTCTCTGGGTTAAATACAAATGGGGTTTTCTACTAAGAGGTATTTGAGCAAGTGTGAGGCTTTCTAAATGCCAGGATGATAAATGATGATCAGATTTGTGGATTCGCTAAGGTGATGAGGATGCAATCAGAACGTCTTTTCTCACCTACATAATGAGTTCTTAACTTGTCGTATCCCAGGGGAAAAATACTTCAATATGTTCCCCAACAAAGGTGCCAAAATATGTTGTCACTCCTAGAGACAATCTCGAATTGCTTACAAGACCAGTTCATGGGAACATCTAGATTCTGTGTGTCTCATATGATTCTCAGGAAACTAGAGGCATCACACACACACACACACATATATATATTAAACAACATGGGTTGGTTCATTCATATAAAGGCGAAATCCATGTATTTCTGGTACTTCTTCACATATACAACTCATAGAAATATATGCATAAAATAGTGGAGGCCAAGTAGTTCAAGGACCTATAGTTTAATAAGATTTGACAAAGAAATGAGAGAGGATAAGGACAAGGAGCAACTCATCACATAGAGCTTGAAGTGTCAAGAATTCTACACTTATCACATAGAGCTTGAAGCATCAAGGATTTCTACACTTATTTGAGTTACAGGGAGACGTAATGGATGAAAGAGAGATTGTGTGTGATGATTCATGAAGCACAATTTTAAAGATATAATATTAATAATCCATACAGGCACATGCATTAACCAGTCAATGCAAATGAATCTGTAAGAAAGTATGAAACATTTTTAGCAGCTACGATTACATGAATTTAGAGAGGAAACATAAACATAATGGAATTTAACAGAGGGATAACATATTGTAGTACTCGAAGGAGGAATCGCCACTATTTCCTTAATATTCTAAAAGATGCGTATCATAAAGTCATATAGTCTGAAAATAACATGTGGCTCTTTCTTTAGGATTCTGAACCTATGTGAAGTGTTGCTTCCCACTATTTCTCTGGAGAGGGGGAGCACTGAACAATAATTACAACAAAATATCTCAATCGAGCCTCAACTATCAAATTGACTAGATGTCTCGGCCTGGGGTGGCTTTGTGGCCCAAAAATGACTACAAAAATTAATTGCTTCAATAAATGGTGACACATCATAGGGAAAAGAAAGCAATTCAATCGATCGGATGAACACGCCAACAAAATATCTCCATGTCCATCCCTGTGATCACCTTTGCTTCAGGTTTTTTCTTGCTCGTGGTCTGTTCACCTATGTCACTCAGTCAGTTCCCATCGCTTCTGCCTTTACTGCTTGGATCGTTCGTTCTTCAAAACTGGGAACAGCCAACTATCAACTTAATGCCACAGTGCATAATAGAGGTCACCTAAGCGGTACTTCATATTCCCTCTGCATGGAGCACCATGTTGGATCATCAAGTCCTCCTAAACTTCCATGTCTTCATTTACTTTGTATTCGTTGACCCTGGTTTCGTGTCACAAGGGGCCTATCTAGGTCAACCCATGCCGATTTTGAATGCTTCACCTCCTTTCTTAAATGCCTCAGATGCCGACCCACCTCGCCTTTAAAGCTCTGCGTTACTTCATCGCAGAGCTATTGCATTGGGGTTTTCCATTAAAGGTCTTTACGGGACAAGAGTGCCTCCCCTTGACAATTGCGATCACCGATATGCGGGATTGGGCCCACCTGAGATAGCGCAATTGATCATTACCTAGTATTACCTTTGTTTTCCCTGTTTGGTGACCATGCTACTAGATATATGCTAAAAAATACCCTGGCTGTCCCACAGAATGAAAGAAAAATAGATATCTTAATGCTTGTTGACTTGGGTCGTTGATCCAGGCCGATTCAACCTGGGTCATTGATCTAGGCATGTTCGTATCGCAGTCACAATATAAGAGAGGGCCCTTTTACCCTATTTCATAGTGCTTGCCGATTGTTCGGATGCGAAACTTCAATAGGGCGTGATACATAAAATATCGCATCGAGGAGGGTTCTCACACATTACAATCACACGCTGGAAGGGACTTCAGCAGAGGAGGGAATTTATCGTGTACGATCCTTGATTGTGCTATCGCAATGGGGGGGGAAGAATTATTGCAATCGACAAGGAGTGGTGACAAACAAATATGGTGAATGACGAGGAAACATTGTGGTATGTGATATCGACAGAGGAGGGATTCCATCGCAATTGGCGAGGAGTGGTGATAGACAGATAAGTATCACAAAAAGGGAAAGGGTCGATTGCGATTATGGTTTGTGGGCCCCGATGCTTAAAAAGGGTTTTGACATTATTTCTGAATGTTTTAAAACATTTCAAAGGGGAATGGGAAACATGGTTAAAGTTGGGTATGCGAAGGGATTTCGGCTAGAATTAAAAATGGGTCATTATTCTTCCTCCTCTCTGTTCTTTTTCCCTCTTCGTACAGCTGGAACTCTATTTTCAGAAGGTGACAACAATATACATCTTTTTTACAACAAGCAACATAAATTGATACTTGTGGAATACTCAAATTGCATATCTCATGTTTGGGTATTTCTCTCTCTAACATAGTTTTGTTTTAGTGCTAGTGCACTTATTTAGTATTTATTTTCTCTTTATACTACAAATTTTTGGGTTGGAATTTGTTTCCATTTGATTCCCTCTTTTTTCTTGTGATTTAAAGATAGGTAAAATATGTGCACATTGTCATATACATTGTGATATAGTTGACCCAAGACCAATATACAAAATGGGCATTGACTCCTAACACTCCACCTAATGGAATTTTTCTTTTCTTTTTATACCAAGTATCTCCCTAAACATTTCAAAATTTCCTTTGCTTTTATGGCTTAGTGAATATCTACTAGATGATATTTGATATAGCGGTGACACTAAAAATTTGCTAAATTTTATCTTCAACATAAATATCTTTCATCTTTCATATGCTTTCACGAGATTGCTAACACAAGACCAATATATAAAGTTGGCATTGATTTCTAACACTCCCCTTAATGGCACTTTTGTTTTCTTTTAATTTCAGTGATATCCCTTAACATTTCAAATTTGTCCTTGTTTTTTGGCTTAGTGATGATATGTACTATATGATCTTGAGATGCAATCAATTCATTTCCTTGCTTTTCATTTATTATTTGACATAATAGTGATGACATCTCAATATTCTTGCAGATTAGGCCAAGTTATCCTTAAACTAACATTAACATCAAAATATCTGTCCACATGGGGTAGCTCAAGCGGCAAGGGCCGTGGAAATGAAGTCTCACCGAACTGGAAGTCTTGGGTTCAAATCTTGGGCTACCCTGCCCCTGTTGAGGGGTACTTAATGGACATGTAAATCGAAGAGTCCCGCCCCAGCTTACAAAAAAAAACATTAACATCAAAATATCATAGTAGTGATAAACATCTCAACATATTATTTTGCTACCTATTGTAGCAACCTTTGTTTTCTATTTCAAAAAAGAAAAAGAAAAATTATATTTATATAAATGAAAATAAAAAAAAACAAAACAAATGTGTACAAGGAATCATATAACCATTGTATCGTAAAGTCCTTATATCAAAGTTTGTATGTTATGTCCACAATGTAAGCCTAATCTTTCATGCTCAAGTTCTTTTAAGCGGGTCAAAAATTAAGTGTCATGAAGGTTTGAGAGGTGGGTCGCCCCACATGCATGCTTATCGTTGAGAAACTAAAGGACAAGCATATTTCCAGTGGATCAGTGCACATTTAAATTAATTATTCGTGCTTGCATTCTCATTGGTGTAAACTGAATGGATGCTATATAAGAGGGAGCCCACAATAGGTTGTTTCTCCAAACAACCAATCGAGAGATCTACGGTCACAATCTTCCTCACCATCTCCCATTGAAAAAGCACATACTAGAACGAGAGCCCTCGAGGGTTGGAAGTGGTTTCAAAGGCCACTGCCATCGTCATCAAGTGAACGTGGAGCAAGCCAACTCACCCCCCACGTCATTATTTGCCTCTACCTCGTTTTTCCACATCATCTCCATTTATATTCACATCTTCATTTTCCCTCCTCAACGCTAAACAAAACCTCATTTTGTTCAGCCTACCATTTGTTTCACTTCTAGATAGTGTTTAATAATGTTTTCCCACACTCTTGGTCCAAAGTTGCAACACCGACCTTCTAAATATCTATGTGATAACATTGCCTAATTTCTTTGTCTTTAATTATGGAACAAATTACTCAAATGAACAAGAAATATTAAATTACTCAAATGAGCAAGAAAGCTACTAATTCTGTGTCAAACTTCCATATTCCTCTAATGGGTACGGAAAGAGACATTTTTTATCCCGTCTATCCATTAGACCTCATGGAAGTCCGCCAATAGAACTTATTTTCCAGTGAAATTGAGTCCAATGACCCCTTTCAAATAGTCAAGTCGGGCCTCTGTGCTGCAATTATTCCCCATACTTATCATTTTCCAGAGTTTGTATGTTGGTTAACTTCTTGTGTTTATCATAAACACAATTTTGTGATGAACTCTTTAAGGGAAAACATTTTGCAAGTTACTTATGAGCTAATTTGTTAGGCCCTAAATTTACTAGTGTATAATGATTATATGGTTTTTTATAGATGATTCCCTTTTATCTACAGGTGAAAGCATGGAGCTGGGTTATGCTTTTTGGCGAAAAAGGGTGCATTTGGGTGGAAAATAAAATGGCTCGATAGATCCATTTAAGCGCTTGATCGAGCCTTTTTTAAGCGCTCAATCTACTCCTTGGGCATTAAAAATGTAGCTCAATCAAGGGTTAAAAACTAACCTTTGATCAAGGTATAATGCTTGATCGAGCTATAGCACTCGATATAGCCTTAGGGCTCGATCGAGCCCTTATATCGTATCTATATATATATATATATATAATATAATATAATATATATATATATATTATATCGTTCCCGTGGTTTTCGCGCACCATTTACACAGACCGCAGGAGCTTGACCGAGAGTATTGGAACTCGATCAAGCAATGGAGCATTCAAATCGATCTCGCCAACCATGCCGCCCATGTCCCAGAGGCTCAAACAAAGGTAAGTATTCTATCCTTTGCCTTTCTTATTTAATTTTTTTTGCAATATGTAACAAATTAATTATAAAAAAAATAACCATACAAAAACCACAAAAAACCCTTCAAAAAAACTTTTAAAATCATAAAACCAACCAAGAAAACCATAAAAATAATAAAAATAATAAAACCTTCAAAACAACTTAGAAAACCACAAAGCCAACCTAGAAAACCATAAAAAAAACCCTTCAAAACAACCTAGAAACACTTCGAAACCACCAAAAAGACTATAATTTAGGTTTTAAATTTGTTTCTTAATTTCAATGTTTTGTTTATTAAATGCATATT
>APFE030494614.1:0-13096 GCA_000404065.3 Pinus taeda | reverse complement strand
TAGTATTTTTAATTAATATATATTTATGATTAGTCACAAATGGATGTTTCATAATGATAGGGTTTTAAATGTCAGTGTTTTTATTTTATGTAATGTATTTACTTGTTTGTCTTTTCTTTTGTTTGTGTTTATATGTCTATGAATTCTAGAACACACAAAAAACTTTCATTATAATGTACCATATGGAAGGTCACTAAACAAATTGTCTATAAACTTGATACAAATAACTTCTATGATGATTTTAAGCATACATAGTATTCAATGCAAGAGATACACTTCAAACGAGTTGAATGCTTGCATTAAATTATCCATGGTCAATTTAAAAAAAATTCACTTATTTTAGCAATTGACCATGACATCATGAATGACAAAGTCTTTTTTTTTGTAAAAACCACTGTACTATTAAATGTGTATTTGAAAATCAGATTCTTTTATAATTATTTATAAATAATATAATTTTTTTCCTCGGGAAAAATTGTAATTTTATTAATGAAAGAAAAATTACACGTTGTAGATGTTGATAATGCATTCAATCGTCCGAAACAAAATTGTTGATCAGAAAGACCAAAAATACAACTCCAAATGGTGGTAAACATGTCGCCCTTTTCTCCATTTCTTATTTTTGACTTTTTTCCATTCTCTCTGGGAAGGAGTGGTCGTTAGAAGCTATAGCTGGGTCCCTTAGTTCATTCTTGGATTTTCGTTATCTGAATCTGAACTTTCAGATTCACGATGACATTTTGAGTCCCCTGTCTCAATTACTACATGGATCATCTCTTGCCTCGATGTGTGCATTGGAGTTCCTAAAACTTCATGATTGATGCTCCCCTCTTCTATGTTTTCTTGTGTATTTTGGGATTCTTCATTGGTAGGAGGATGCATCTCTTCATCCTTCTCTTCTTTGTCAGGCAACTTCTCTGGGAATTTCCATCCCTCGGGTTTCTTTCTTGTTTTCTTCTTCATTTAAGGAATTTTCTTGGCATAATATCGTGGATTTTGTGGATGTCCCATTTGTTGGCTTATTCAACATCTAAATTTTGTGTTCTCAAAATCTAGGAACCTTGTCGAGCACTGCTTGTTGTGTGTCAAGAGAATATGATCCTAAAATCCTTTGTTGAGGTGTAGCTCCAAAGCAATTCTGGCGATTGTGTAGACTTGTTCCTCAAATATTTGTGTATATTTATTTTTGTATCACCCTAATATGTTCCCAATGGCTTCTATCACTTTATGGAACCATAATTGTAGGGGTAGATTATGCAATCTAACCCAAGCCAACATTTTAGATACTACAATTATATTGGCATCGAAATATGGGAACCAACGGGTGATAAAAAGTCCCGCAAAGCCCCAAAACCATGAACCCTCTTGAAATATATATTCACAATCCTCTCATGATACAAATTTTACTATGAAGAACCCCCTGGAGCAAAGGTGAATATCACAATTTATTGTCCAATTTATGAATATCCCATGGAAGAAATCCATTGGTTTTGGCCAAAAAGTGTTGAATCTGCATAGTACTTCTTGAGATTCATATGTTGTGAACAAGTAATTTGTTTATGGTAGATCTATAGTCAATACTGGGATTTGATTCAGTTGTTCCACTATGTAGGGGTTGGGTATATTATGTGTTTGATCTACTGTTGTTGAGGCAACACATTTTCCTTTGAGGATATCTATGAACAAAAAGGTTCCATTTACTTGCCCTTGATTTGATTATGCTCCTTTGGGAATACTAGATCTGAACACTCCCCCTGTGCCCTTTGAATTTCTTGGTCGGGGTGATCCTCCCCGATGCCTCAAGTTTAATATGATGGTGGATGACTGGAGGATGATACAATCTTGTAACATCACATCTTCCTACATTGATTTTCCTGTACAGATCATACTTTGTAGGAGCATTGCGATACCCAAAGTGTGCATGATATTATGCTTTGATTGTTTGAAATGATCTGTGGCATGAACCCAAAATAATATTGATTTTACATTTGTGGGTTTTACAAAAAATTGGAAGGCTACCATATCGAGTGCCCATACTTGAAAGTCACACAGATCTTTAGTAAAATAAATGGATAAGTGTGCATCTGTAAAGAGTGATATGGGTTTCTGTGGTAGTATTCACTTCATAAGTGATGGGAAAACCACCGAACCCACCCACTTTGATTGAAGAAAATTCTGTTTGACAAAAAGCGAAGAAGACTTTTCACATCCAATGCTACTCCATTTCGACAACCTAATGTGCTCAGGTGATTGAGAATATCTAGATCTGAGATCGTTAACAAATGATCTATGAAATGAAGTTTTCAAGGTGGAATATTGACTTATGTAGCCGATATTTTTCCTTCAGATCTGACCGATATTTATTTTGTGACTAAGAGTAGACAAGTATAATATTTCTGCTCTAGAGTCACCTTAATACTACACAGGTCCATTCCCAACTCACGAATGTGATGGCCTTTTCTTCCTTATATTCCATCGTGTATGTATGGTGTGAGAATATACTCTGCGTCGATGATTTGGTGACTGATACTACTAACAGTGCGGGCTGTCAGTCTCCATCCCTACACAGGAGACTGAAACAATATTAACTCCATTCAAAAACTCCATTATCAGACCCGCGAGCAATGAGATCATGCCCTAGTGATGACGTAGAAGGTTGATTTGATGTCTGAAGAAATCCGATCACATAAGGAAAGCAAAAGGACTAAGAATCCTTAGCCATCACACCGAGCTTGTCCTGTTGACATAGTTCCTCTATTAATCTCTAGTTTTATTTTTTAATTAATATATTCTTATCTTAAATTTTACTCAATTTTTTTATTTAATTCAATGACTGTAAGTTCATAATTAGTGTATTAGTAAATTAATTTTTTATGGTACAAGATGGGTGGAGTTGATAACTTGTTAAGTCTTTTTAGTATAAAATCAAAATTTCAAAAATATTTTTAGTCAATAAGTTTTATAGATACAAATGACCATGACAATACCACAAGTAACAATGACTATAGATTTTCCCTGTAAGAATCATCATGAGGTTTTGTATGTTTGAAAATCACAATTTTTCATGATTGTTTTTAATCAATATTTACTTTTTAACAATACAAATAATCACAACATCACACATGACTATGAGCATGAATATTTTTTTAACCATAATCATTCAATGTAAAATAAAAAATATATCAAACAAAATAAACATAAATTTTAAAAATTAAATTACAGATTGATGTTTTTTGATGATATAATTTTAAATGTATGTGGTTTTATTGTATGCTATGCATTTGTTTGTTGTGACTTTGTTTGTGTATGGTTGTTTGTTTGCGTATAATATTTTTACACACATGTAATATCATATACAAAAATTAAATTTAGAATGAGTAGAATTTGTATATTAACTTACTAATCTTTAAATTGTTGTTTCATTAAATAAAATCTTATTTTTTCAACATCATGCATGAATTTAAATTTTTGTAAGTGTCACTATTCAATGCAAAATACTCTTTATAAGTGCTTTTAATTAATATGGTTTTTATAATTAGCTACATGTTGATGTTTTGTGATGATAGAATTTTAAATGTTTGTGTTTTTATTTTATGAAATCTATGTGTTTGTTTCTTTATGCTCTTGTTTGTGTATAATTTTAGAACACAAGAAAAAATTTCATTAGAATATCCCGTATGGAAGGTCATTTCCCAAATTGTCTATTTACTTGACACAAATCACCTCTACAATGATTTTACACACATAAAATATAATATGCAAGAATTACAGTCCCAATTAATTGAATGTGTACTAAACTATATATGCTCAGATTAGCATTTAGTTCAACAAAATTTCATTTATTTTTGTAAATTTCCATAACATCGTGAATGGCTATGGATTTTTGTAAGTATCACTATTCAATGCATCTTTGAAGAGTATTTTTAGTCAATATATATTGATAATTAGTTACAAATCCATGTTTTGTGATGGTAGAATTTAAGATGTTTGTGTTTTTATTTTATGTAATGTATTGGATTTTTTTTTTTTGTATTTGTATGTCTATAAATTCTTAAACACAAAAAATCTTTTATTAGAATCACTTAATAGAAATAAATTATATGATGATTTTAAGCATGCATAGTATCCAATGCAAGAATTATACTTCAAATGAATTAAATGCTTTCATAGCTTATCTATGCTCAATTTAATAAAACATCACTTATTTTGGTAAATGACCATGACATCATAAATGAAAATATATCTTTTTTTGTAACAACCACTATTCAATGTGTATATTTTAAAATAACAATTATTTTTAATTAATATATTCTTATAATTAATTACAATTTTATGTTTCATGATAGAATTTCAAATGTTTGTGATTATAGTTTATTTTGTGTTTGTGAATATATAATGATTTTACCCATACATAAAGATAGTATATAACAATACACTTTAAACGAGTTGAATTTGGGTATTAACTTATTTTATTTGCAAATTTATGTGCGAATTGATATTCAATTTAATAATATCCCATTTATTTCTACAAATTATCATAAAATCAATTAATTAACATATCTTTCAATAATAAAAATAACTATAATATCACAAATGATTATGATGATAAACTTTTTGCAAGCACAATTACTCAATAGATTTCAAAAAATATAACACAAAACATTTATCATAAATTTCAAGAAATTATGTACTTTAGAAATTAATTTGCTAGAAATTGATGCTTTATAATGATAGAATTTTAAAATGTGTTATTTATTTTTTAGTTTGGTTTTATTTGTTGTGTTCTTTTTTCCTTTTTCTGTCATGATTTTACGCATACATAATATCACAATATTAGAAGAAAACCAGGAAAAAGTTAAATATTTTATTTTAAGTCACTTATGTTAAATTTAATTTGCTTACAAATATTTTAATCAAAATATATTTCAAAAATACAAATCTGGAGTTGACTTTTTATCCTTTGATTTATATTTGTGTTTAATTTAATAAATTAATTTTCAAAGGAAACACACAATTCATTTAAGAGATATACGACTTTCTTTTTTAAACATGCCAATGATGTCATTTTCAAGGTTCTTATGTTTCCTCTAATTACAAAAGTGAATTGTAATAACCCTTTGTAAATTTATATTATGACCTTTTTAATTGAATATTCAATTGCCCCTAACAAGTCAAAGTCGGTAAGCAATGTGACATATGATAGTGTAAATATTTATTTTTATTAATATAAAAGAAAATTTGGCTTTTTGTGTTATTATTCTTGAAAAATTATTAAAGTATTACATGTCATATTATACTTCTAATTCACATGGAATGAGTTATGCCCAAGAAGAAGAAAACACAGGACTAAAAATAAAGAATTCATGGACGAAACTCACTTAAACGGATTGTTGGAGATAAAATGGGTTGTATAAAAGATAAGGGTATATTGGGAAAGAATGATTGTACTCATACCCGAAAAGTAGCAAGATGTTGCTAAGGGTCAAGGAAATGTAAATTGGGAAATGACTATTGTTTGTTCTCCTGGGAAGTAGGAGATAGAGCTTCGGTGGAACTAATTGCAAACATAGTTCTTGGCTAGAGGAATGAAATAGACTTTAATTTATTTCCAACAAGAAAACCTTAGATAATTATATTCTAAAAAAGAATACACTTGAATGTGTGCAAAGATGCAAAAGGATCTTATATAATAAATTAAATAAGCTTGTTTGGATGGATAAATATATAAACATGCACAAAAAAGAATACACTTGAATGTGTGCAAAGATGCAAAAGGGTATTATATAGTAAATTAAAGAATCTTGTTTCGATGGATAAATATATAAACATACATAGTAACCCTTATTCACCTGTAAACATATAGACATATAGTTTGTTGTAAGCTACTACAGAATAGAACTATTGGAGTTAGGAAAAATAAGTTTACACATAGTTTAACTTGTAGAAAAATAAATGTATATCTAGTTTAGCTTGCTATAGATCAAAGGACTGGAATCATATCAATTGGCCATGGAACAAGTAGCCTTGGATAAATTATTACTAGGTCCTAAAGGAAAAGCTTCACAAACTCCCATGACAAGTGTTCAAAACAGCTCTTGCCTAATTTTCATATTCTCTTCTTCAAAGAAAATGATATTAGTAGTAAGTTATTTACATTCATTATGAAAAAAAAATATGTAGAGCTCACACGAATATCTAAGGTGTCCTCATAGAATATAAATAGAACAAATATTATAGTATTGCAAATATTTTCATGGAATGACTTCATTACACACAGTAACAAGTAAATATATTGTATAAATTGTTCTTATGAATAAAGAGAAATACTTACATTGTTGGGGCTATAAGACAACCAAAACTATTTTCTCATAATTAAATATTCTCACTAATAAAGAGAGGGTAAATCGCTTGAATTGAAATCGATATATATGCATTGTTTTGAGTGGCAGGCCTTTTCGGAAAAGCCCTAGGTATTTTTTGATTTTCTTTACACTTAAAAAACATCAAATTTCCTTCCAGGGAACATCAAGCGAAAATCAGAACCGACATTGAAACCCTGTAAAGAGGAAGTGTTGGATAAGTACTTGAAGGCAAAAGAGTAGACGGAAAATATTGCATAAATTTTTACCCCAAAACAATGTCACAAGATAACCTAAGTTAGTTGTAGACTAACCTACACACACAAGAAAGGAATTCCTTAGTTTGAATTGGAATCACTCTAAATTAATTAGGCAAGGAACATTATAGAGGGTTTTGAGATAAGTAGAGTCTAACCTTAGTAATATAGATGACATCCTTCAATCTGATACTTTGTTGTAAATGGAATAACATTAGTATTGTACATATATGCTTGTACAAAGAAAAATTATATCGAGATGAGAATCGAGTTACAATTTAATTATAGAGTTAAAATTATTGAAATCTTGTATAATATTGGAAGGAAATCCATTTGTGAAGGGTAGTTCATTTTGAAATCATTGAGAAAAATAGAAATTATGTTGAAATCCTTTGAGGGAACCATAACCAACGTATGATACATCGCAACGAAAAAGTTAGAAGTAAAGAATTACAATAATATACCCAATATGAAAGAATGTATATACTATAACAAACATAAGCGAATGTAGGGGGACCAAAGACCTTGTGATGGATTTCTGAAGAATTTCATCCATACCACATTTTACAAGGAGTCTTCTCTAAGAGTGTGAGATGGACATAGCATTTTCACATAAATTTCACATAGAATCACATCATCCCAAAACATCAATGTTCTACTTTTGAAAATCCTAATTGAGCAAACTATATTCAATATAGTAATGTTCATTCTTTCAATTACATAGTTTTGTTGAGAATTGTAAGGAACTATGCTCTAATGTTGAATGCCATGAATGCAAAGATATTTTTCATGTTCATTAGAGTAAGTTATCTTCCATTGAAAGTATGAACATGGCCAATATGTTATTATGCCTCATATCCAATCCATACATGAAAATCCTTAAAAGTTTTGAAAGCTTTAGATTTACTTTTCAATAAGTACAACCAACACATTCCAATGTAATCATCAACATAATTCTTCGTACATTTATTTTCATTAGCATAATGAAAATTCATAGGACCGCACAAATTAAAATATATATGTCCAAATTTTCTACATGAAAAAAGTGGCCTTGCTAGCAAATGGGAACAAGGAACAATATATTTCTTAGATTGCTAGTGACTGTAAACAAGAAGAAAATTTTCCCAACAATAATAGGAGATAAACATGAAGTTAGAAATGATTATGCATAGTTATAGACCCATCCAAGTAAGGAAGTGGTAAATCCCACATATATTTAGTAGGGTACTTAATTAACATATTTAATGCTTAAAGTAGTTAGGTATAACAAAAGAATCCTGTTGAGTTCTCATTCTTTGGGAATTAAATCGCCCATGAAGAGGAAAGGGCAAGACTAAGTAGAGAAAAAATTGAGATAATATTTACGGATAGTGTAGAGATCTTGGTATAATAAACAATGTTCCAATGGGCATAATATTTAGAGTGGGTTAATATTCCATGGTTTTTCAAAATAAAAAATAAAAAATACTTGTCAATTTTGACATTTTATTTATTTATTTGCTCAAGGTTTATACTTTAAAATTATTTTAACTTAAAAATCATTAGAACTCTAAATATTTTTACGAAAATATCATTAAAAATTTTACATTATGCATATTAGGGAGTATTAATGTTAGACAAGGTTTACAAGCTTTAAAATAAATTTCCATCCTTGAAATTTCTGCTACTAGATAGAACCCTTCGAGAAGAAATAAAAAACATGGTGTAGTTGTGGAAAATATATAAAATAATTAAGTGAGTAAAAGAGAAGAATAACATGAAACATTTTTGAATAAAAATATTATATTTGGAATAACTAACAAGGAATAAAGTTGTGGGTCATTTAACATTTGCATGTTTCAAGGACATAGTACTAATGAAAATCATCAATGTGAAGGGTGTGTACATTTCATGTTATTTTTTCTTTGAAATGATGAAAGATAATTTAGGATGCATAAATGTAATTATATTAAAATTTAGTGAAGGAAACAATGGATGCTTCTTTTATTTCAATAAAGTTATTCTATGCACGTCCAAGTTTATTTCACCTTCATGGCTTCTTTTGATCACAAGGAGAACTAAGGAATTTATCATTGCACATATATAATAAAAATATGCAAATTTTTAGTAGAAGAATTGCAATAGGAGGTGATGTAGGTGTTACCTATCCTAAATAATGTGTACTGTTGAACAATTATGTCCTTCTTAATGAAAATTATTACCTTTCCCATTGAGTATATATTTATTAATTGGTCAATAATCATCAAAAATATATTTTTATATTTTAATACCATTCTCTTCCAAATCATGTGGAAGGTGTCTTTCCTATATGACACTCATTCAAAGGGTAAATTTCATGAATAATGAGGTTAGAGAAACATTAATATTTGTATAATGATTTCAATATATTTTGGTTTCTATACTTTAAATTCCATTCCTCAAGAAATAAATGGGAATGCATTCGAGATTTGCATAATTTTAAGAGAAAAATATCTCATAGACTCTAAATATCAGTGGAAGTCAGTGAAGGCCATCGCATTGAACTCAACAACACCTTAGATTTCAATACAAAGCCTCAAAATTTATCTTAGAATTGATTAGACAAAATGAAAGAAAAAACAAAACAAAAACAAATATTAAAAAAATCATATTACAAATATATCTATATATGTGTGTGTGTGTGTGTGTGTAGTGACTAAAATTAATATTTTTAATATTAGTCATTAATAGAAGGTTGCGATTTATTTAAAATGTAGTTATGATCTCTATCCATTGTAGAATTGAGGCTTGTGTGAGTGATCATAGTTATAATAAGAGCTTTGGCGTAAATCACATGAAAAAGACCTTTGTCTACGCGTTTCGAACCAACTAGTGTGGTTCATCATCAGGACAAGTTGAAGAAACAGATCTGGCCCAGCATGCTAAATAGACTGAGGAGAGACTCCAACGGCTACATAACGACTATTTTTGACTCTAGGACCAAGGCCAAATTTATATTAATAAATTTAATATTATTATTATTTTTATAATATTTATTATTCCTTAATTTTGTTTCGTTGATAGTGTGTATACCTTATAATAGGATTTCTATAATTTTAATTTAATTATCAAAAATTAATAGGTTGCTGTTAGAGATTTAATAATCTATAATTAATATTTTTCTTATTCGTCATTAATAGAAGGTTGAGATTTATTTTTCATGTATTTATGATCTCTATCCATTTTCAATTTAATTAGAAAAATCATTTCAAAATTAATTTAAAATATACTATATATAGAATATTTTGACTATAAAGTGATTTATTTGTTTTGTTATAACTATTGTGACCATATAATTAAATGGATGGAAAATTTCTATAGTCTTCAATCTATGATAAGAATCAAAACGCTAAACCCATTATGCCTATTGCATTAATAAATATTACAAAATTCATAAAAGTTAACTAAACTATATATTTATTATTATTATTATTGGAGTTATATAATATATAAAAACATATAATATATGGAAATGTGTTTATCCATGTAGTTTCACCCCACTATTGTTATGGAATTCCTTTAATTCTAAACATTTCTTCTTACATTACCATGGCTTGGAAATACCACATTCCCAATATGATGTGTTGATATGTCATTTTCTTAAATTAACTAATTTGAGATAATTTAATTAATAGAGTATACCTAATTTTTATAGAAATCTTATCATTGATATGTCAATATTACCATGAATATTCCAACATATTCCATGGGGTTTAAATATCTACAATCAAGCTAATAATTAAATTATAACTATGGAAGATCTATTCTTACTATGAGCATAATTATAGGAATATCTATATTGTAATTTATTTCCAATTTAAGTTAAAACAAAATATTAACATTAAATTAAGACAAACTAGAGAATCCATATAAATCAAATGGATGGAAGTGAAAATAAATTTCAGTCCATGATAACCATCAAAATGGGTACCCTATTATTCCTATCACATTTGATAGATTAAAAAAAATAGAAATTAACTAAATTATAACTTTATTACAAATTATATTGTGGTTATTTATAAAATTAAATAAAATTGCATGCATATTTCAACAACAACAAAGAATCTTAGTGGAAAATTTTAGCGGTGAAATATGTCAATATTACTATAAATGTTCCAACATATTCCATGGGGTTTAAATATCTTCCATCAACCTAATAATTAACTTATAACTATGGCAATTAGCATCATTATAGTCATATATAACGTGTGGTTGACCGTCTCATGTACTAATTGTTGGATTGCAATAGGTGGATCATTAATTCTTATTGGAATGTTTATATTATGTTGTTCTATTTCCTAGTTGTAACATTTCAGCCAAATCTTGATTTCATGTTGTTCTCTTTATAGCTGAGTATTGTTACTATCCAACTTAATTTGTCATCAAACCTAGAATGCTTGGATGGAACTTTGTTAGTATCAGTCTCCTTGGATCAGGTTTTATCTTCATCATCATTTTCTTCTATAATTTTTATCATAGTAACATGGGGTGAATCAAAAGTCAAGTCGATGTTCAAGTTTTTTTTCCTGTTGCATTTAGTCGAATATCATTGGCCCTCTGCCTATGATGAGCTTCCTTCTATGTTCAGTTTTTTTGGAGTCCATTGTTTATGTTCCTGTGTTCACTGAACTAACATCATTTTCTATGGTAATCTTTCAATGAATACATATTTTCCATTTACAAGAAACTGCAAGACGTTAGGCCCAATACAATATTCTAGAAATTGTTCTAATTTTCTAGGCTTCTTTTCTTTCGTACCCTTTAGAGCATATCCCCAAGAAAATTTCATGTAATTAAGTGTAGACTCTATTGTTGTTATAGTTCTTCTAGTTGAATATCTAGAAATATTTCATTCCCCTTTATTGTATATGTTTACCTCCCTATTGTTTTTCAACTCCATGTGTCTTTTCTTGCAATATTCTTGTGAGATTATGTCATAGGTACTAAGAGGTCGAATTTAAATGGACGTGTATTATTATGCTTCCCCTTCTTCTCGTGGTTCAACATCTAGAAGGAGTAAAAGTATATCTCCTTGTTCTTCTTAAGCTTGTGGTGGAATTAGGAATATTATGTTAGATTATTAACTGATCATATATATATTTGGTCAATTGTAGGTTGATATAGAATCTCTTGTTTGTCTACATCTAAAGAGTCAACATATTGAACTTAGATTATTTATAGGGGTAATTGAATATGAGCTGATGGAGGAAACATTTTTTGTATGTGGTGAGGTACTCCCTATCTATTGGAAGATTTTTAAAGTTTTCCGGAGGGCTAACTAGTGAATTTTGTTTCTTGTCTAGCCAAATTAGTAAAGAGGGAACCAGATGGACTTATTAGAATTTTCTCATTCATACCGGTTCATATTCAGCATGTCACCAATGTGTTTTTCCTAGTTGTATATGTTTCCCGTCATGATCATTTGACCAATTTATTGTAGAATAGTGAGTTTAATGTTAGAGACTCTCCCTATTCATGCAAAATTACTCTCTCATTAGGAAATATTTAGAAATAAGAAAAGAAAATTGAGATATCAAAAACTTAATTTAACAATACATATATTTTAACACAGTAATATAAATACAATTTAGAAAATTAGAATTTTTATCATTTTCAAATACATATAACTAAATATAGAAACAAACATATCTATACTTTATTAATACTAATTGATGGATGGAATAATAGTTGAAATGAACTTCGGCCACCAACATTAAGACCTTAAATGATTTGCAAAATATACACCATCATTGTATCATCTAATGGGGGAAATTTGAGTACTCGTCAAGGTCATTACCATATGTTGAATGTTGAAAAGTGCATTTTGGGTCAATATCGCAATCAAACTATTACCATATGTTGGCTCACAAAAAGTGATTTTTGGGTCAATATCAATAATGAAAATATCATCTCCAAAATACACAACAATTATTATATTCCTTTCTTATGGGATTGAATATGGAGTTACACTTCATTAGACTTTATGATGTTACACTTTAAGTACATAAAAACTATATTTTTAATGTTATAGTTAATGTTAGATATTAAAATTGACGTGTGTGGTAAAATTTGAAAAATCAACATGTCATGATCGTAAAGTTTACTAGGGGTCATAGTTTCTAGAACTCATTGTGTTTTAAAGATCATAGCGCACTATGGTTTAATTAATTTTAGAGTTAGTCCCTTAAGAATTATCAAGTGTCATTGTTTTTCTATAGTAATAGTGGTTAGAGGTTGTATTATGGAAGAGTTTGTAATCATCTAAGAGTATGAGTGATCATAGTAAATTAGCGGTTATGGGTCATATTAGTGTTTTGACATTCATAATGGTTTCTGGTTAAGGGGTGCATATTGTATCAGATATTATAGTCGTCAAAGTGGTCAAAGGTTATATTAAATAAGGGGAACAATTTTGCGGGGGTTAATATATAGTCAAATATATAGAAATATCTAATAATAAAT
>APFE030494610.1:0-12507 GCA_000404065.3 Pinus taeda | reverse complement strand
CGTATGAAAACCAAGGACTTTCCGTACGGTAGTCAATCTTCCCGAATGTTGTGTTCGGTGCGTTACGGGTCGTAAGGCGGTAGACATGGCTTCCTATGGATAAAGGATGATAACCTAGTGGGGTCTCCCCATATAATCGACGGTACATGGGAGCACAAGTCCATACTAGACCACTATTGAGTCACAAAAGGAGGAATCACCCAACCTTGAGTGGAAACAAAAGTGACTAGGTTTAATGACGCCAGAGCACGTCTCTAACCTAGACCTCTAAAAAGTGTGCGTTATTTTCCAATGTTTTGTTAGATTCATTCAATTCATTTTAAAGTTGATCTTGTATTATGTTTCCGTTTTTAGGCCTTACCGTATGTAATGTCTCAAAATTTCCTAAATGCAAACTATATGCCAAAATATGTCATTTCATTCAATGAATGCTAGTTATGAGAGGGTTTGAGAGCTTTCACATAAACGAAATGATCACAAAACAACAAAGAAGCTCTCTAATGCAGCTAATGGAAATTAACAAACTTTTCTTCAAGATCACTAATCACTAATCACAATGAAAAGCTCTAATTCTCATTAACTAATGCAAAGCAAAAGAGATTTTTCCTATTGTGTTGATGGAAAAATGCACTAAACAAACTTTGAGAAATGATAACAAACAAATTCCACTCTATACAAGCACATTCAGATCCCTAAACCACAAAGCAAACCTTCAAAGAATGAGAAAAGTCTCAAAGACACTAATGAGCCATGTAATCTAGGCCCAAAGCAAACCAAAGCGGAATTCAAGTGAAAAAAAGGCAAGTCACTCAAATAATGCAATAAAACGATTAATGACCACCAAACAAGTGCAAGGGAGCAGTCTGAGAGTCGACTGGACCAATAGAAGACCAAAAACACCTGAGGAAGGCTCGACACACAAAGCCACTAGATGCCCTAGGGCTAGAAATGTGAAATCGATGGAAAAAGGCAAACACCCAAAGGGTAAAGATCAAAGCCAGTCAAACAAGACTCCAACACACTCAAGTAGTCGAAAAAAGGTACCTAGAACAAAAACCAAGCTCAGGAGGCTCAGAACCAAGCAAACTTCAAAATTTCCTAGGTCTGGTGTGATTGTCAGGCTGCAACTAGTGCCTTTTAGGGATTGGCACGGGTTGTCAATGAGAAACTAGCGCCAATTGGTGCGACTGTAACGCTATAAAAGTGCGCCAATCAAGTTTGCTATGCAAAAATAAAAACAAGCAAGCCAAAGCTAGGCCAACAGTAACCAGGCACACCAAGGGACGAGAAGCAGCACAAGAACTCAACCCAGAAGGCTAACCAAGCAGGGAAAACCAAGAAACAACCAAGAAACAAGGCAAGTTCCAAGCTATTTAGTTCGTAAACCAAACCAGAGATGGACTGAAGTGGCATTGATCTACTTCGATAATGTATAGCAATAGCATTTCGAAGGCTATCTCGCCGTACTTCAGGCTCCATCTAAAGTTTACAAATCAAACAACAAGACAAAAAGCTAACTCCCCAGCAGAGTTGCCAAATTGTTGTGGAGGTAAATCCCCTCTATGAACAGAGGCAATCCCTACTAGCCCAAATTGGGTCTAGCAACAATCAAACAACGCTACCACACAAGTTCCTAATTGCAAATTAAAGACCAATGATGAGGGCCTACCTGGATTCCAACGCTAGTGCTTGTAGAAGAGTTGACGCTCCCGTTATTTTGCTCCGGCTGGTCACGATCCCCACGATCCCCATGAATGGACACCTGCACATGCAAAGAACGACACAAACACAAGCATAAAATCCAATAGATGCAACTATATATCAGTCAGAAAGGATATAACTCATCATCATTACAAAGAACAATAAGAGCGGAACCATAATAATAGTCGTCTATTATTGATAAACAAAGAAGAATACAACCATAGTTCTAACATCAAATCCTCCTTTGGCTGGGTGATCAGCAACACATGTCTTGCAAAGCTTGTTGGGAATGGGAACAAGCCTCTCTCTCCTTGGTTATTTGGAAAGAATCTCCTTACTTTAGATTTAACCTTATGGGAATGAAGAAGGCTTCTTGTAGCATGAACTTGACAATTCTCAATCTTTGGAACTAGCTTGCCTAAGGCAAAAGGACAAGCTTTTATAGATAAAGGAGGAGGAGTTAGGATCATCCACAATATTCATGGGATTGTCTTTATCACTAAGAAGCTTCCATGAGAGGTGGAAAACCACTTCCCCTCTATGGAGACTCGAATCCAAACCAAACCAACTCAAGATAGATTCAGTTCACGAGTGGGTTAGGATGAATCTTCGGCTGTTGGTTTGTTAAAAACACTACCCATTTTGGCTGGCATGAGTGCAACTCTGTGACAGAGTGCCAGTTAGAGCATCCTCTTTGGATGATTGTCCCCATTGGCGCGAGTACTGCACAGTGAAACTGCGCCAATGGAAAAAGGGCTGTTTTATGGGTTTTTGTGCAGAAGATGTCTTCAGGGCAAATGAAGTTCATACTTAGGGGAATACAATGCAAGTGTTTCCAGGTCATGTCACTTCTCACAGGTCTCGGTATGAGTCCTCCAAGGTGTGGGAGAAGGGGTAGCAGGGACGGTGACAAACTGCTGTGTAACAAAGTGGATAGAGGCCATCCCTTGTAGGCAAGCCAATGACTCAGTAATCATGCAATTTTTAGAGACCAACATCTTGTCTAGATTTGGCTGTCCCGAAAAGATTATAACAGACAATGTTGTTGCTTTTAAATCCAAGAGAATGATCACTTTTTTCCATAAATACCACATTACTTTAGGCCATTCCACAGCCTATTACCCTCAAGGTAATGTCTAGTTGAATCCTCCAATAAAAGCCTGATCAACATCATTAAGAAAGTCTTGGAGGAGAATAAGAAAAACTGGCATAAAAAGCTTGTCAATGCACTATGGGCAGACAGAATGACTACTAAGAGATCCATTGGCACAAGTCCCTATGAGCTAGTTTATCGTATGGAGGCAGTATTCCCTTCTTCTTTGGGAATCCCAGTGATAAAGTTGCTGCAAGAGCAGAACCTAATGATATTTAGAGAAGGATTAATCAAACAATTCATTTGCAGCAAACTAGAGAGGAAGTATATCAAAGATCTCAGGTTCTACAAGAAAAGCTTAAAAATATATTTGATAAAAGGACCAAAGCAGAGGATTTCTACATTGGAGACAAAGTTTTAAAGTGGGATTCGAGAAGAGAAGATATGGGAAAACATGGAAAATTTGATTTCCTGTGGAAGGGACCTTATACTATTCAGGCAGCACAAGGAAACAACACCTCCTTTTTGAAAATCTTGGATGGTACAGAGGCAGATGATGGGCCAGTCAATGGTCGAATGCTGAAGCATTAACTTGATCCAATTTGTTGAGATATCAGCACTTTAATTTGTACATAATAGTGTTTACTTTCTGCAGTTTATTACAAGAATAAGATAGGGAATAAACTACAACAAATTTTGAGGGAAAGGCAAGGAATTGTGCCACATTTTGGTATTACATTTTGAGTTTGTCAGAAGAAGTTGAAGAAGGAGACTTGGGAGCTGTAAAAATGATGACAAATATTCAGACAGACTATCCAAAACAGAGCTGCAATTATTTGAATAGATTCATGAGGAATACTTAGATATTGCAAAGGTACAACTTTGTTGGCAACAAAGGAAAATCCTCACAAAATAGCAAGAACTCAACATAAGGCCATCTGACCTGCTATTCTTGACTTTTCACCAGGAAAGGCCATCCCCAAGTGGAGCCACTGTTAGGTTCCTATACCAAGAGGTTTCATTTTTCATGATTGACTGGAGAAGTGCCAAATATGTTCATCCTTTCCATGCTGCAAAGGTTCCATATTTTGTAAACAATTGAAGAAAATTAAAATATGAAAAGAGGGTACGCCCTAAAAGAAAAATCAAAGGGAAAGAAAAATAAGATGGTCAAAGGAAAAAATGAAAGAAATGAACCCCAAACCAAAAGACCACGAAAGTGTGCTAGTTCAAATGCCACTACTGTTCCATTTTTGAAGAATTTCACTATGTACAGTTGCTTGAATCTTATCATGGTTCATGAATGGCCAAAACAGCTTAATCTTGGCCAGGCTCATATTTCAATTTACTTGTCTTAGAATAGAGAATAAAGGTCTATCCAAACTGTTCAATCTTGGCAGGCAGGTAAATAGGTAGAGAAGCAAAGGAGCCCAACTGCTTAATCTAGGCCCTTGGAAGAGATAAGGGTAGAATTAGATAGGAGGGCAGCTAAAAGAAAAGAAGAGAATCAGGGTTTGCTAGTTCAAATGCACCCAAGGAAAATGAAGAAAAAATGTTAGGAGTGATTTCTTTACTCAAATATAATTCATATTTTATGGATATTATGAATGCCATGGAAAAATGTGGTGACAAATTAGATCTTTCATGTCTAACTTCCCTTCATTCTTCTCACAACAATCACTTACTAACACCCCACCAGGATATTGAGATCTGCTCAAAGTCCCTAGACCACTCCATTTCAGGCGAAAGTTTCAGCAAATTGATGCTTTCTCCATGAGCTAAGAAGCCACATTTCTTGTGTAAAACATTTATCTTCTACTAAGCCTAAGCTATTCAACTCTGCTACTAAAAACCCTCTCATTTCCCTAAGCCTAAGTTCCTAACTCTACAAATTAGTGCTTCCCTTCAGAAAGCCATATTAACATGTTAACTTAATTATATAATTCCTATGTAAATGTTTTCCCCGCCCCTATTATACTAAATACATAAAAAAACCCAAAATACTTTAATATCCCTCCCCTCGGCTAAAGTTATAGCCATATTTCAATTTTGTCAGGAGTTATTGGTCCACCCGGGGCCAATAACAACCCTCCACGTGCTTCATCGACATGTGTTTAATATTTGGTTAAACAAATAACCAAACCAACCAACATAGACCATATAAAAATCCCGATGACCAAAGTTTTATACCTCGCAGAGCATTAAAAAACTATAAAAATTAATGTGGGACCCGCACCATATCCACCCTGCAGCTTCATTCACCGCCCACTGTCTGATCATCGCGCACAAATCCAACGGCTGTCAGCGATATCGGAACCCCTCCGATCTTCGAACGATAGCATCTGGGGGATGGGCGGTATTTCCACCGTGAAGACTACAAGTGTCGGCTTCCCGGCATGATCAGAGCCCCCCTCTTCAATACCACCCTGGCCCAAAGGCGGTGTGGGGAATACCGCTTACCGCCCCCAATGAACCCTGATGATGTCATCTTGTGACATCACCTCCATGTCAGCACCATGTCACCTGCCATGTCATCCGACACATCATCTTCCGTACCCCGCTACACGACAAAAAACTACGTCATGCTGACGTCATTCGACAAAAACGTGCCAAAGCCCACCAAAGTCAATTTTTTGTTGAAAAGGGGTAAAAGCGTAGTTTTCACCCATTTCTATTTGTCTCCTCCGCATGACCTGTGCATGCCGATTTGCATCCAAGAGCAGTCATTTGACCACCCAGTCTGCCACCCAGCAAATTTACTCTGCAGCTTGGCCCCTTAGCTCGGTTCGCCACCTACAAATCGTACATTTCACTGTTAAAACAGGTATTTACATCAATTTTGCTCCCGAGCCCTATTTTTCAGTTTTATCTATAAAATTGCCTGCAGAACCCAAAATTTGAAGAAAAATACCATGCTGTCTTAAAAAATACTCACCATAACCACTGTTCTGCCCAATTTTTACCAAAAATTTGCCCACTGAGATAAATACAAACCAATTTCACGGTGTAATTCCCGCAGAAAAGTCCACTGAGCTGTGGTTTTTCCTATTTTGCCCACATAAACCCGAATTGCAGTTTCAAAATCATAAATAGTTGAACAATGGAGGCTCTAGTAGCCCTCAATAGAGCCCCTCTCAATGCACCTCACAAGGAATTGGAATGACTGCCCTTGGCTGATAGGGATTTTCAAATCCAGGACTTAGTTGGTGACAGAAACCATCTCCAAGCATTCTGTGAACTCAGGAACAGTTATCTAAGAAAAAATGATTTCTATGGGATATGGGAATCAAATCTACCCATGTACTACCTCCCCTCTATCAATGTTTTCCCTAAGATAATCCACCTCTGCTGTGAAAACTATGAACCAAACCAAAGGGCAGTCAAAACTCCATCTGGAACTACCCTCTTTCATATAACTCCTGACTCCATAAATCAAATGCTAAACTTAAAACCAAATCAGCTTCTGTTTCCTCTAACTATGAAATTCTTGCTTGATGAAGGTCCCAAACTCCCCACCTCAGAGATAGCTCGAATTGCCCAAGTATTTATGAAACCAAATTATCAGCCTACAGAGCCACCTCCTTTTCACTATGCATGTTTCAATGAAGTGGGTAAATTACTTGTTGATGTGATATCTTATATCCCGCGGTTCAAGACAAGTGAATATATTGATGAAACTACACTAATCTTATTATCCATATTTACTCAAGGGCAACCCCCTGTTGTCAAATACAACTATGCTAAATTCGTTACCAACAAGATCCATGACCAGCTCTTGAATCTAGATAGGGAGGGAGTCTTCAAGTACTCATCCTACATCTATCATCTGCTCCTCTATTATCAGCCAGACAATTTCCAATTTCCCATCAGAAAATTGGACTCTAAAGGAGAAAAGAGGTCTGTGAGTTTTTGGACCTCAGTCTTTCATGAAGTCCACAACTCTCCATTTACTGTGAGTTTATTGACATGTTTTTCTATCCAGCCTCTTCTCTGCTGATGAGGGCTCCTCCTCCTAGATTATCTTATGATATGCAGAAAATATTACAGCTCTCCAAAATCTACAAAATAGGTGACTGATACTTATACCAGAATCACACTCAGATCAGGATATATGGCTGTGAGTTGTGCCCCTACAAGCTGCCAAAATATGTGCTAATGAGAATGTTTTCCTTGGAATATTTTAGGCAATTTATCAATTCATATTTTACTCATTTTCATAGTGCCAAGAAAAAGGCTCAATTGAAATTGAGAGACCAGTTAGGCCCCTACATCATGAACAAAAAAGAAGGATGGCAAGAGGTCGACCAGATATTGGGTGAAAAATTCGGATTAAAGAGGAGATTTTGGTGGGTACCCTATGACCCAAATGGCTTTATCAATGCAAGAAAAATAAAATATAGGCTGTCAGCCTATGAACATTGCAAGATTCCTGAAATAGAACAATTTGCCAACCAGGATGAGTGGGTAGAAGGCACACTAATTGAATAGCTCACCGAGGAAGAGAGAATGGAACAAAATATGAAAAATCTTGAAAAGACTCTTGACCTAGATTATTTTGGGCAGGTGTCATTCAAGGTGCCACAACAAACCAGAGAAGGCACATCAACTGCTGGAACTTCACAGCAACCAGCCCAAGAAAACACTACATCGACTGCTAGAACATCAAAGGGTAAAGAGGTGGTGGCTACAGAGCAGCACACAATGGCAGATCAGCCTACCTTATCAAAGGAACAGGGTCAAGGGCAAGCCCCTTCACTACAGATAGAAGCACCAGAGGTACCAACATTACAGACTCCTGTCAATGAGGAAAGAAACAAGAAAAGGGACAGAGAAGAGACCACACCTGCAAGTGGATCAACTGAACAACTAGCACACCAATATTTACTTCTGCATTCATTTCTCTCATTTACTTCTACTGTAAAGTAGATGAATGAAGTTATTGCGGGATATTTTTCCATAAGATGTTTTGTAACTCCTTTTTTGTATAAATACCTCCCCATGAGATGTATTCAGGGTTGGTGATATCTCTTCTGGACTGCACTGTAACTCTGAGGAATTTTTAATACAAAGGCTATTGAAGTTCACTGTTGCTGCATCGTCTGAATGTGAATTTGATGTTCTGGGTCCTGCTACAGAATTATTGTGTCTTTCTATGGATCAATAAGTTATTCTAACCTATGTTTTATATTCTCTGTGTTTGCAAATTTCATATGTGTTTCATAATCTTAGTAATGGAGAAAAATAATATCCCAAAATTTGTTTAAATACACTCTATGTTCAATCTCTATTATTACTTATGTTTTCTTTAGAGTTAGCATAAACAGGAATTCTTAGCTCCTCCTATTTCCACTAATTCTTTCACTTTGAATATTAATAAGGAATTCTTCACTGCTCCTTGATAATACTCATGCATTTTCCCTCTGCCAACATGATGACGGATTCTTAACTTCCCCTCACCCACTGGCTTTCATTTCATCTATTTCCAGATCATAAGATTGCTCCAAGATTGATTACCTTGCTCTGTAGTATCACCTTTGGTCAAAGAAATCATATTCAGTTGTTCACCCTCATAGACTCCATTAGCCCAATGGAATAAATTGTTCATACTTGCATCCTAGTTCTGTTCAAGATCACCATCCAACAAACTTAAAACAAAACCCTGTACATCATAACTAGCCTAAAATACTTCAAAAAAAGCTAAATTATAAAGAGAGAGCCCTCTCTGGGTGCAGATTGGCTAGAAACTGCATCTAAAAGATTGGTTAGTGGTTACCTTAGCCGTATTCCCTTTTCTCACAAGTTTTGGGGAACAACCTGAGTGATAATAGGATCCACCACACATATTTTCCCTATTGTAATGGTGACAAGTGACCACTTGTAGTAGCCACTTTGGCATGCCTCCAAGTTTATAAAGTTGTTGTTTCTCCTAGAGGCTTTTATTAAAATTTATATCTCTAAGATGTCTATCACTTGTCTTCAAGTACTTTGACAAAATATGTCAATCACTTTACGAGAAATAGGCCATTAGGATTTATACCCACACTCTCTAGCCTTCTCTTAGGTTAGATCCTATTTAGTGGATCACCTCCTTTATGATTTTTCCATACTAATAAACATGATGTTAACAAAGTTACTTATATATATAGATTAGTGTGGTCTACAGGTACCTTTCTCCCTCCCTAGATACCTCATATACATCACTAAATCATATCACTTACCATCAGGTAGACCATATCACATAGACATCAACAATGAGTTATAGCAACTAAATAAAAAAACATGAGATAGTCCATACCTTCCCCTATCTCTTCCTCGAGACATCATCCTATCTTTCTTTTTCTTTGATTGGCCTTGGATGATTGGAGAAGAAAATCTAGTGGATCATAACCTAGTCCCTAGATCCTTTCCTTGGACATTTCCCTCCCATTATGGAAACCCACGCCTGGATTCAATGATTTTCTCATGTTTTTATATATATACTTCTTGTTTCTACTTTATTTATTTTTCTTTCAATATGATATTTCTTATCACTCATGCTATGTATTTACATCATATTACTCTTGCTATCAAGATACTATAGAGTCCCGTTGACCTACTTTTGAGGGAATTTGTTGAATATTAGTATAATTTTCGTAGCTTATCTTATATTATGTAAGGAAAAATGTAGTGACACAAACCAAATAAAATTGAATGGAGTTTAACTAGACAAGGAGAAGGTAAAATCAAGCAACATCCCTACTAGGTAACTCCATATTTAGGTTCTAAGGTTTATTTACATTTCACAAATATTTTGAGTGAAGGTGAAGGATGTAACTATGGGGGGTTGTACTATTCTTTTCTATAGAGTTATAATGGTTACACACAAATATATTTTAATTCCTTTATATCATGTTTGTTATACATTTAAAGGTAATGCAAGTAAATAAATTTAAAGGACCATCAATGAAACTGATTATTTTTGGTGTGAGTAACTACAGTAGAAGTGGAGGTAGGTAGAGAGTTACTTTTCCATGGAAGGTTTGTTGCTACAAAATTTAGTAGGTCTAGTGAAAGGACTCACCGAGAAATGTCCAAGGCCTATGCATCAATGTGGAAGGGTTGCCATTATCACCTCAACAACCTTCCCCCTATTTTGTAGTGGTATTTAAACCACAAGGAAGGATTCCCTACGTCACCTCAAAGATATTCTAATACTAAGGCTAAATGTGACTCATTTTGGAGGTTTAAGGATAGGCAAAGGGCTCGTAAGGGCTAAATATGACCAATATATTCAAATATAGGGTTCATGTTCTCTATTGTTAGACCAAATACAAGGCTTATATAAGTTAGGTTTTGAATGATGTTCAAATTTATGGAATTAAATGGCATATAGTGACCTCAGAAAAACCCTACAAAATGATATTTCACAATAATGGAACTAGGGTTTCCAATAGAGACTGCTTCTAATGCAAGAAAAGGATTTTAGGGTTGTTAGATATGTGTAAACAACATTAAATAGAGATGATATCATCCATTCTAAGGCATGAAAGACAAATTATGATGCTATACTTTTCTTTTAGAATGTTCATATAAATTGACCTATAAATTATAGCCACTCTTATGTAATAAAACATCACTTTACACACAAATATGTTCCTAAAACCCTAGCAACTACACTATTTGTATAGCGGAAAGAGAGGGTTTTAAGGAAATTTAATTTAATTTTAAGGTTGATAAACACACTTTTAGACCAGTGCCTTAACCTACAAGGGAAAATGGAGTCTTAATGGAGTTAAATTCCAAGGAGGGACCCTAAGGTGTAATAGGGGACGATCTAGATCATCCACTTGTAAAACCCTATTTACTATTCTTATGACGGTAGAAACTAATTATAAGGTTTTCATGCTAGGATTTATCTTATAGGTTACTAATAATACAATTCCACATGCAATAGCGAAACAAATTTTCACCAATGATAAGCATTTAGACATGGAATAAAGAAACCATACTTAATCATTTAAACCATGAAAATATCAATAATCAGAAATTAACGTACAAAATTTTCCATAATAGCTATTCTTTCAATCCCAAAATAGTGTCTCGAAGAAAAAATCACATCCAAGACAAATTTCATCCATAAAATACCACATTATTCCCAAGTAGAAAACAAGGAACCAAGTAACACTACTTTTAAAGAGATTGAATTCAAATGTGTGATGATGAAATAAGAAATGAGGGGAAAGGCTCTATTTCTATGAGCCTTCTCCCACTTGATTTAAAAATAAAATGACTTAAATACCTAAATCCAAGTTCACTTTTGAGTGTTCCACAAAAAATAGGATACAAGCCAACCTCATAGCTTAGCAACAAGACAAGTGTGTTATAGACATATTTGGGCATTGCAACCCCAATCATATATGTCCATAAACCAAGGGCTTCTGAGTCCCTAAAAGTGTTTTTTCGTACCCTAAAGGAACAAGGTAAGCTGATTACATCTCCCAGAAGTTCTCCACAGAAAACTGCTCAGAACTGGTCAAAACTGGACCATACAGATTGCTCAATGCAAAGGGTGCGATGCATCTCACCTTCTCAGTGAAAAAAGTGTGATGCATACTAAAAGGTCCTTCTGTAGAGTGCAATGGGCTAGAGTAGACAAATGGCAGAGATAATTTGCAAGGTGGATGATCATGGAATCTTCCAAAAACTTCTCTTGTGACACTTGCCTCTCTGAATTCGCCCAGGGATGAGTAAGAGATCATCAATCTCCAAGTGTAACCAAGGACTGTCAGAGAGATGCCACTAATCAAAACCCCAGAAGCTGACTCACCCCCCTAAAATCATCTATATATGGATCCCTTATCCCAGAGATCGAGAGGCTGGAATCTTGTATCTTGTAAGGAAGTGTTGTTGGTTTCCTGGTGGAATATCATAGTGTTGGGTGATCTAAGATTTTCATGAGGTGAAGAAGGGATTTCATGCTGGGAGGATGACGCTGGGTCAAATCAATGGGTTTTAATCCTCTCTTCTAATCTCTATATCAATAAAGCTATTCAAATTTTCCTCCACATTCTTGTATGTTTGCTAATATATGCATGTGTGTGGTCAATATATATCTGGTCCTATATTGTTTCGCTTGGTTCTCCGCTTGTTCCTTCTCCCCTTTGAAAGATCTTTGCTGCTCCTCTCCTATCTACTTCTCGTAAAGGAAAGCAAAAGTAACTTTAATATGTTTGTTTCTAAGATAGCTACCTGTCTTAGTGGGACTAGCAGCTCTGCATAGACACTAGATTTCCCGATAACAAAATGGAAACTCCGCTGGGGAGAGAGTAGTTTGTTTGCTTATCCATATTTGTTTGCTTTATAAACTTACAAACGGAGCCTAAAGTCAAGCCAGCTAGCCTTCGAATTGCATTTGCTATGCAAGTGCAAAGTAGATTAATGTTGCTTCAGTCTATCTTTGGGTTTTGTTTATAAACTGAACGATTGATTTGCAAACATCCTAATTTCCCTGGTGGTGGCTCAAGTAGCCTCATTAGGTCAGCCCCTATGATTTTCATTTACTAACTATCATTTGCTCGGCTTAAATCCCTGAACTAAGCTGCAAACTGTGACCGGGAACCAAGTTGAAGTCTCATCCCTAGACCATCACACCTTCTTCTCTTGGGAATCTGGATGCATCGCACCTTCTGTGTGCAGTAGGTGAGATGCATCGCACTTTCCCTGTGTTATAGGTG
>APFE030494608.1:64165-77095 GCA_000404065.3 Pinus taeda | reverse complement strand
GACATATGTGATTGGGGTTGCAGTGCCCAAATATGTCTATAACAGTTGCCCCCTAAAGCATGAGGTCGTAAATCTTCTGATGTCGGGTGAAATGCTTTATCATGAGGATCCGAGGTTTTTCGAACTGGAAGGTGACCTGAAATAAGATACAATAAAATACATTATCTTCATAATATTTTCATGATCTAGCTGAGGTGGGCATTCCCATGCTCAACTTTATAAATTCATTTTCATGTACATAGGACAGACAATCGTCTGTGTGGCAGACTGATGCTTGTGGTAGAGCCATCATCCTTTGGCTTGTATGATTATCTGTGCAACTATGATGTACATTTGATGTCTTTATTTTCCTGAATATATTGCAGCTCGGATGGATGAAACTAGATCTGGGGTCTTCAAAATCATTCAATCTTCGCCCAAAGTACAAGTCGATCCATGTGAAAAGATGTTCTCAAGTCGAACATGGAAAGACATTGCTTGATTACCAGCCAATGATCTAAGCTGTTAACAGGCGTGAGAGGAATCACCGATAATGATAATGAACCTCAAGGTACTGCAGTACAATTCACGTGGTGTGAATACATGACTCGATGTCGAACACCACACAAAATCTTTCAGTCGAAGGCCATTGATGTAAACCTATCACTGGAAGTGAGAAACTTGCCATTGAGGCATGCAAGCTTCAAAGTACTGAAAGGGTTGTTCTTAAGTCGACTTCTTGGATAATGAGCTAATGTCGACAAGAAGTGACCCGTCATAGGAGGGCCTTAATGAATCCCACATCTACGTCACGAAACGGAGCAAATGATTTTATGGAGGTGAAAACGATCTGATGATACAAGGTTTAGGGTGGCAGTCATGAAAGAACGAAACGTGAAGGTATTGCAGTGGCTGAGACATAAGCTGGGTCGGTGAATTCTCTGAGCAACTTCTCTTGAACATATCGGTGAAACTGAAATGGATTGGAAGCGTTAACCCCAAAAATGGATGGTACGGAGGACCAATGGTGATATGACCGGTAAATGGAATAACCCAACCCGACTCAATCATGGTGATGGAGTGAAAGTGTCATGTTCAAGAGTGACCTGCTACCAATAAAGTTTCTTCAAGTTTTCTTCCCAATTTTTCCTCAGTCATTGCTGACTAGTACCTCTTTATTTTTGTCAAGCTTGAGGAGGATAACATATGCTTGTTCTATAATTTTCCCTTCAGGCAAACCCGTCGCTATGTTTTAACGAGCCTAGCAATAGTGAAACTCGCTCTTGTTTGCATGGACAAGTTTGTTGCTATTGTTTTAACGAGTTTAACGACAAAGATAACTGAGTTCTTTTCAATTTTAGAGAGTCTGAAAAGAGACAGCAAGGAAACTCCAGTAATCCTTTTTCGTAATATAACCCCTTAAGTCCGAAAAAGTATAAAATAATACGAAAGGGATGACTTTTCGATAGTTTTAACGAGCCGAACAAGACAAGCGCTCGATATTTTTGTGTAATGATCCCTCAGGTCCAAAAAGATTAAATTCTAGAGGAGGGATGGCACTTCCAATCACTTTAACGAGCTGGAGAGGCCAATTGATCGACAATCTTTTCATATTTTATGAGTCAGATGAAAAGAGTTGAAAGGAGACTCGTTTTCTGAGGAACGAGTGATGTTTTTGGATAGCAGCTGGTTCCAGGTAAGGTTTGGAACTTTCCAATCATGGTAGTGTAAAGAAGATGGCTAATAGGATCACTCGTCGCAGCTGTTCCTCAAAAGGGGTAAAGAATCAAATGGAGGTGTATGATCAGCTAAAAAAAGAGTGGAGGTGATGGTAAGAACAAGACCAAGGTTCAAAAGATGATAATTATGCGATCGCAATGGTTATTTACCGAAGGTGGGTTCATTTTTTAATGAGCTTAAACTCTGGTGGAACATATGCTCATTGCTAGGTTTATTTTTTAACGAGCTTGAACTTCACGTAAAAATGCTCGTGATAATTTTCAGAGATGTTCGATTCACCGTTAACACCATGTTCTCTTGACAGTCGTACTACCTGTTCAATTGCTCCATCAAACTGATTAGAAATGAGAATACATGCTTGAAAAATGAGTTAAAAAACTAATACTTTACTCGAATTATGTGAAAAGTAACTTAAAAGTGGTTTTTACCCCTCATTTTACCATTTCATTTGAATTTGGGATTGTTGGAGCTTTGGAGGTGCTTTTCCCCCTTGATTTTCATCAGCTGATTTCGGGAGATTCTGTGGACAATTTTTGGCGCCGTCTGGACCAGGTAGGAGCTAAACCTGAGCTCTTCAATTGCATTCTTTCCTTTCTGAATTCTGAGCATGTTTTCCTGCTTTTCTGGGCCTTTGGGGTTTGAACAATTCGTTATTTCCCCATTGCACCTAATATACATTGAAAGGTGCGATGCATACTAGGCTAGCCATTGGCCAGTCAGTATGCATCCCACCCAATACACAGCTAGGGTGCGATGGGCGCAAGGAGGAAAGTTTTTGCACTGATTTTTCATGGAAATTTTGCCTGTTTTTTACCAAATCAGGATCCTAATTCTTCTCTTGTTTGTTTTTCAGAGATTCATTGGAGCAAGATGGTCATTACATGGTGTGAACATGAGCATGAAGAAGAGGACATGGTTGCCTTACATGATCTGGGTACGGTAACTGCATTGCGGAACTGTGGCTTGCTCAAGTTCTTCCGCATATCTAGCATGAGGCAAAAAATCAACTTGTTGCAATATTTCCTTGATGCCTGGGACCCTACGAACCAAGTGTTCCAGATTAGAGGCAAATCCATCCCTTTGACTGTTGAGGACATCTACTTTCTGACTAGTTTAGCAAGGCGTGGCGCCCCTCTCTCATTATTAGGTTTCGCCTGTGGGGGCGAATCCATGAGGGATTATATTCGTCGATACTGTAGAGATGGATCTCAGTCGAGCAAGGATGGCAAGATCAGTATCCGAGATTTCACTGACCTGTCCTTGAGGACTATCTTATTCACCTTTGCTAGATTGGCTGGTAGCGCGGCTCTTCACTTAGCCAATAGGTCCTATATGCAGTATGCCTTGGAATGCCTTGAACGAAAGGTATTCAACTGGTGTGATGCAGTACTTCTGATGATAAAATGACAGCTTACCAAGGTGAAGAACGGAAGACCTAATAACTTTAAGTATGGTTATATTCTGACTGCTTTCGCCTTGGAGAAGATCCCACTGATGTAGCCTGTTAGTGTTGGTATCTTCATCCCTCCATCAGAGATTATATCCTCTTGTTGCATTTCATATTAGGTGTCCTGCCCTGGTCAGTTGCATACCATTAGGTGCATGGATCATCTGACGGTAGTGGCTTTCCTATAGTTTCCCTCATGTTATTTACTTGCTGGTTCATGTTTGTTCATTAAAAAGCATATACAGTCTTCTTTTTGTCTTAAATATTGCAAGAGTCTTTTAGGGTTTCATTGTCATTTAGGTTTAGGTTCTCATCAAAAAAATGTTTCAAAATGTCCAATAACCACCAATAAGCACATGAGGAGGTTCCAACATCAATAAATTTTATAATCAAGTGTTCGAAGATGTGTCTTTCCTCAAAACTCTGTTTTGAGGAAAAACAAAGTATTTTTGCTTTTATTGTATAAAAATCATGAAATTTTGTTTTCTTCATTGTAAATCCCTCCATCTGCAACCCCGGTCATTTTCCCTAACTCCCATAGGTCCAATACCTGCAAGACAAGCAAAGCACAGGTCATTTTGTTCATCACAAAGCCAAAATGAAGTGAAAAAGTCCAAAAACAGAGTTTAAAAATAAAGTCAAATTCAAAACATTATGAAAGTGGGTTTCATGAGCCAAAAATTTAAAATCTCTTTGTTTATAAGTCATTTCTTCAAATTGCAAAGTTCATTTGGACTCTTGGAGCAAAGCAAATTCGTTTTGAGGCAAACAAGGCGAAGTTGGAGAAAAATTGCCAAAAAGCAGAGGCGCGACGCACTGGGCAGGAGGCGCGGCGCATACAACCGGTGCGGCGCATTGGGCCTCAACCTCCAGTTCTATTTTTCACGGGCGTGGCACATACACTGGGCGTGGCACATTGGGTTTGTTGCGCGGCACACATAACCAGAAAGCCCGAAAACTGCCAAAGCTTGCTCCAAATCACTCAAAACGCGTGGGTCCTCTCTTTTACAAGTAGGTGGAGCTTCTATCATAGTTTTCATCCTATGTTGGTGCTTTTTTGATGGTGAATGTCTTATGGTTGGATAAAAAATCAAACCCTACCTCTCTCTCCAAAGCAAACAGTGCTAGGGTTTTGTGTTCACTGTTTTGCTACTAAGTCCATCCTTCAAATTCCTCAATCACTCCCTTACCCCATTTCTCATTGATTTTCCTATCCCCTAAATTTACTAATCCCCTATCCCAAGTTCCCTTTCCCAAAATCCCAAATGCAAACTCCCAAACCCTAACCCCATACTAAAAATTCCTAAATCATCCCCCAATTCCCCATTTCCCTAACTAAAACCTACCCCAACAGTCCCTAAATCCCTCATTATTTTCCTCCCCTTACATTCCCTTATATCACTGTTTTCCCTTGGTAGCAAAAAATCCAAACACATCATCAAGAAAGTTCAAACACATCACAGTCCACCTATTTCTCCTCAAGGTAGCTCCAAAATAGTTCATTCACTAGCAGTGATGGCATCTGATTCTTCATATGAGTATGAGGAGGAGACCCACAGTGACTCACCAACAGAGGTACATGCACCCAGGAGGCCTCATAGAGGTGGCAAACATATTCGAGAGGAACCAACCACCCTTGCTGAGTTACAGGCCTGCCCACTTGCCATATCTTATTTCCAACACTAGTCCTGCTATGAATTTTGTGAAAAGGCTGTTAGCATTCAGTTTCACCATGAGTTGGCCCGCTTATTTGTGTTGCATTTACATGATGGTCAAGCTACTCTAGCTGGTGTCACTTTCACATTAACACCAGAATCCATTTCACTAGCAGCCGGTATTCCCGACGTTGGAGAACAATGGAACAAGAGGCAACAAATTAACCGGAAGCATTATGAACCATACATCAAGCTTGACTTTTTGAGACAGCTCAAGAGAGTGTTTCCTTTTCGGTACCTAAAAGATGAATATGCTCCTTTAATGAAAATGATCATGAAGTATTTCAGCTGTGAGGGCCGCTTCTCCCGTTTATATGCTTATAAGATTAGGCTGCTGATGCATTTTACCCGGGTACGGATGATGAACATCCCTTACTTCATGTGCCGAAATATCAAGAAAATGACCACTCTAGTGCAACACAAGACTCCTCAGCAGCAGTTTAACAGTATTTACCATTTTTCTCTCATAAAAATTGTGGTCATTCATCAGCTTGGCTTACAGGGCATCACTTGGCATGACTTCATCTCTCATGTGTTTTTCAGAGCTACTCAGGGACCTTCAGAGACTTTGCATGAGACAGGTGGACCTTCTTATCCCCATGAAGGTCATGAGACACACACTGCTAATATGCCGATGTTTATTACTTATCAGAAGGGCACTAGACAGTTGTTCGCAGCAGCAAAGTGAGTATTATCTCCACATGGGGTGGAAGGGGTATCGCTTCCTTCATTAGCACAACAGGTTCAAGACAAAGGCAAGAAGCCTTTGCAGGAGGAGGGGCCTTCAGGTGAGCGAGATAGAGATTTCATTCTTATAGGAGATGATGATACAGATGTGGGCCCAAAAAGTGCAAATTTCAAGGAAATCATCCAAGAGAAGCAGGCAGAAATCAATGCCTTGTCCCTCAACTTGGAGAGGGCTACATGGATTATAAAATATTTGGAGCGGAGAAATAAGTAGCTTGAATATCAACAAACAATCATGGATTGCAAAACATTCGGGAGAATCGCCAAGCTGCCCAAAGCAGGAGAGTGGAGTTCACTTCATTGGAGCAAGAGATCAATGCCGATTGAGAGTCTTGGCTTGAAAGAGCCAATGTCCACTTAGAGAGGTTGTTGGAGAAGGCAAACAAGGAGAAAAACTTGCTGAGACACATGGCCTTTCATTACATGGCAAGGAACAAAGTTTGCAAGGCGAGAATCAGGAGTTTAAAGGCAAAATTGAAGAAGGCATCAAAGAGGCAAAAGGAGCATGATCGACTTTGGATATTGGCTGAGGCTTCCTTGGCCCAACATAGCTCTTGATGGAGAAGAATCAGCCCAAATTTCAAAAAATGGAGCAATTTTTGCATTTTGGAAATTTGTTTGGCACAAAAATAGATTTTTCTGCCCTATGCGCTGCGTCACGTGGCCCTCGCTTTTGCTAAGAGGCTCCAAATTACAAAAACTCAACATTTTTGGATTTGGCATGGAAAATTATGCTTGCCTACCTATGGCCAAGAAATTTGGGCAGGTTTTGAGCCCTCAAAAAGGTCAAAAACACTCAAAAAATGACCTCACTGCCCCTATTTTGACACACAGGAAGTAGTCTTGGGAGATTTGATTTTTGACAGTGCAAATGAAGGCCAAATTGAAAAACTCCACTTGGTTTGGAAAGTAGACAGGCAGAAATTTCCAACAAGCACACTTGGAGCTAATTTGGACACTAGAAAGGCCTCCAAAAGTGGGTCCAAACAGGCGCTACGCATAGAGAATCAGGCGCGGTGCATAGAGGAAAAATTGCCAGTTTGACCAAGTATTGCTTTGTTTTTTGCCCAGTTTTGGCTAGTTTGACTTTTTCACTCTCTTAATGACAAATTGTGATGTAGTTTCATGTATATTGATGGACCATGATGTAAATATGTCAAAATTTTCACTTATTAAGGTAGATTCATTTGTTAAAAAGTTGTTTGAAACTGAATGGATCAATTCCCTAGTTTCTAGAGGCATGCTGTTCCACTGCCTGATTTCTAGTTCCTAGTTTAGAATCAGTTGGATCAGCTCCCAAACATGTGAGCTCAACTGCTAGAGGCTAGGATGAGCTATGCTTTGTCTATATTATGTGGTTTTTTAGTCATTGGCATGGTTGGACTTTTGAGAAAGCCTTGAGCTTCATTGTACACTCATATCATCATTTTGGCTAAGGAATTGAGACTAGGGTTTGCAGCACTCTTTGGGATCCATGTAGCAATTTGTCTTGGTACAATGTTTTCTTTTGTAATTGTGTATTTACTTTATGTGTTATGTATGCCATTCTCTATCTTGTTTCTTCTTAACTAAACAAACAAGAGTGTAAGTAGAATCCATTGAAAGTGCAGTGCTCTACTTGAGGTTTGCTTTAGTTTTTTGATGTTTTCAACTGTTTGGAGAGGATCCATGAATTTCCTTGCCCTCTTCAACTCCTCACCTATCTAATCCTTCCATCTCATTCGAATTGAAGTGCCAAAAACAATTGCCTACCTTGCCCCATTGAGATCTCTGCAAGACTGAGCCTCATTCCCCGCACCCAAAATCCGCCTTTCCATCTAAGCCAACAAATCATCATTTTATTCAGTAAAACTCTTGCACACATATACCTAGCCTAAGATAAGTAGTTAAATCAGTTATCTCAAGCCTTTAGCGATTATAATTTGCTGAGATTGACCCAGAGAGAGCCCTCTCCTGACCTGGTAGGGCTAGCTACCCGGCTAAGCGTGGTTTGATGTTGGCCCTGGATCCTACCTTTTCAGCCTGAGGTAAATCTAGGCTCTAACACAGCCACAGTACATCTCACTCAAAGTTCCAACGCCAACAGAACCACGGATGCAGAGATGGGTCGATCTCATGGCCAGACATGCTAGTCAGTCGCAGATTTCATTCTCTGATGCCTTGTTTGAGTGGTTCAACCATTAGAAGATGGTTTATGCCGAGTATCCATATGCTGGGATGGATTTCCGGGGTGACCTAGATTTGGTGCTGCCGGCTGGCGAGCAGTGGGTTGTCATAGGTAAAAATCTCTAACCATATCCCTGTTCATTGCTTTTATAATTTTCTTGAGCTTTTTTAAATATTATCAAGACTAATCAAAACTCATGTGTTCGTGCAGATATCGGACTAGTGCGACCAACAGTGCGCCCAAGAGTAGCAGCTACCGTTCTAGTAGGAGAGGCTGTAGGGAGGGTTGTCCTTCGCGATCTGGATGTAGCCGAGACCCTTGTAGTATTATAGGATCAAATCGAGGGTCTCACCCTTGGTATTCAGGATGTGAGGACCGACGAGTTACCTCTGAGATTACAATGCCATACCACTGGCAGGTCGAGCCGATGGACTAGGATCTTACGTATGATCGCACAGGTGGTGACTTGCTATCACCAGCACCATTAGTCTAGGGTGCTTCCTTGGATTTATGAATTTTCGGATCGTATGACTAATTTTGTCCTGGACACAGAACACTATGTAAAAACTATAAACAGTTATATATATTTTTGATTTTCAGAGCTTTTTTTTGGTTAAGTTAGATGATCCTGATGCAAATGTTGATGAAATGATTTTCTTTTATAAATGTTGCAAATGTCTATCTAACACATAATTTGCTAATGAATCAGTTAATGTGTTTAAGCTTCTAGAAATGTGTTGATATTGAATAGAATCAAACTATCTTTCCAAAATTTTGACCCTTAGGAACATGCGATAGATAGCTGGATTCCGAACAGAATAGATGCCAGTAAGCTGTAGAATGACGAGTTGTGAGTCTAGCCCGAAGACAAGTTGGCGTATGCCATGCGTGATGGCATCAGAGAGGAGCTCTATCAACGCGCTATATTCAGTGATGTTGTTCGTTGACCGACCAATACATACCCCTCTGAAACTTACTAACTCACCGCTTGGATTAAAGATGGCCCAGGCTACAGAAGATAGGTTCTGCGTACTATGACTTGCTCCATCGGCATATCCAACAAATGATTCCAATAGGTTCGACATCTACAACAAATGAAAAAGTGGATACCTAACCAAAACAATCACTCTTAACGAAAAAAATGTAACAAAAGCATATGAAAAGATTACTATGCTTAGTCAAGCATAGTAACGCTTAAGGTACAACCCGTTTCGGGGTTGCGACAGTGGAATCACATCGTAATCTACTAGCTCGTAGGCTCCTTTTGCTAATACATGCTTAACAATATAGGGACCCATCCACGAAGACTGGAACATTCCTGCTCCCAATTTATCGGATTCTTGATCATAAAGTAAGACCAGGTCACCTTCTGAGAAGACACGGGGCTTGACATTCTTGTCAAACTACACCTTGACTCATTTCTTATGCGCTTCGTTAGCCAAGGTGGCGTCATGACGGGTTTCATCCAGTTGGATTAATTCCAAGAAACGAGACTCTTCCTCTGAAGTTCCGGGGAGAAGGTCGAATGCAAGCTTGAGAGATGAAATTTCACACTGAACTGGTAAGACTGCTTCCAGGCCATACACCAGCTGAAAGGGTGCAAATCCGGTCGAATTTCTCACCGATGTCTGGTATGCCCACAAGGACGAGTACAAGATTAGGTGTCAACTCCATTTATGGACTCCAATCATCCTTTGCAGCATGCGCTTCAAGACTTTGTTGATCGCCTCAACTTGCCTGTTAGCTTGCGGATAATATGGAGTAGAGCTGTCGTGGGATAGTCCTAATTTGGCAGCCAATTCAATCATCATGTGATTGCAGAAATGCGATCCATGATCTATGACTATAGCTTGTGGAACACCGAATCTGGAGACTACATGATTGAAAAAGAAAAGAGCAGCCGTTTCGCCGCTGTTGTTTAATGTAGGCATCACTTTGACCCATTTTGTAAAATAGTCAACTGCGACAATGATATACCCATGCCCCCCGGCCGAGGCGGGATTACGTGTCATGAAACCTATGGCCCATTTGGCGAATGGCCCAATAACGACTACTGGATGCAGAGGCGTAGGTGGTATTCTGGTTTTGCGGTCGAAGATTTGACAAGCATGGCAACGTCTGATTGTGGTTATACAATCTTTGAATATTGTTGGCTAGGAGTAACCTACTCATGAAATCTTTTGTGCCGTAGCATAACTGGATTGATGCCCCCCACACGCACCTTAACAACAATCATTCAGGACTATTTCGGCCTCCTCATGGGTGAGGCACCTTCACAGAACTGTATTGATACCACGACGGTAAAGTGTATCACCGACGATCATGTAGTCTTTTGCTTGGTATCGAGTACGTCGTTGTTTTGAGCGAGAGGTATTAGGCCTATATGTTTGGGTTTGGAGAAAGATGATTATATCTCCATACCACGGATCGCTTGACGATATCAGAAACAAAGATTCATCCACGTTTGTTGCTTTGGATGTTGAATCGTTGGACGACAATGGGAAGTCGCATAGTAACTCCGCGAAAACTAGAGATTTCTTTGATTTGGATTTTATGAATTCCAGATCAAACTCTTGCAAAATAGCTGTCCATTTTAAATATTTGCCCCCAAGCAATTGTCGCGACAAGATGTAAGTCATGGGGTTGCAATATGACAAAATGGTAGTTTTACGAAAGAGGATATAGTGTCGAAATCTCTGTACTGCTTGAACAACTGTGAGAGCTAGCTTTTCAACATAGGAGTACTTGCTTTCTTTATCATTTAAGTTTCGACTTAAATAATAGACATGATGTTCGATTCCATTGTCTTCTTGAACTAAAACCATTACGATGGTCATATCTGCTACAGCCAGATACAGGTTAAAGTATTTTTGATAATCAGGAGCATACATTAATGATGCTTTTATTAGGGATTCCTTTAGAGCATCAAAGGAAGCTTGCGCAACCTGATCCCAGTTGAAGGGCACTTCCTTCTTCAACAGATGCGTATAACCTTTAGCAAGTTCGGCGTAATTTGGAATGGACCTCCACAAAAAGTTTTCTTTCCCTTGGATTTTCTGAATCTGAAGCAAATTTGAAGGTGGAGGCATATCGATGATCGCTTGAACCTTACATGGGTCGAGACAAATCCCATCCTTTGAAACCACAAAGCCAAGTAAACGACCAGAACCGACACAAAACACACATTTGTGCGGATTGAGTCGTATCTTGTAGTGTCAGCAATATAGAAATATAGCTCTCAAGTGCTGCGGATGATCAGTTCGCTTTCGCGAATGAGCCGGAATATCGTCGAGATATGGTTGAACGATGTTCTTGATGTCATGGAAGGCGTAATTCATAGCCCTCTGAAAAGTTGCCCCTGCATTCTTTAAACCAAAAGGTAGCTTGCAGTACGCGAATGTGCCCCATGGACAAATAAATGCAGTCTTTGACTAGTCCTGTGGGCGGATATTTATTTGATTATACCCAGAAAATCCATCCATAAACAAAAGATTTCGCATCTGGTGCATTCATCAATTATCTTGTTGATGAAGGGTGTAGGGTAGTTGTCCTTTGGACAAGCTTGATTTAAATCCCTATAATCAATGCACACTCTAATCGTTGCCTACTTTTTCATCACAGGAACAATGTTTGATACCCAATCAGTTAGAGGAACCGGGTAAATGAAACCAACATGTAGAAGTTTTTCAACTTCCGCCTTGATGGTAGTGGCTTTCTTCTGGTGCACCTACTGAAGCCGTTGTCATACTGGTTTGACATCTAGATACATCTTAATTTCGTGTTCAACTATGCTCGAGTCAATGCCTTGCATTTCTTCATATGACTATGCAAAGACATCTCTGAACTTGTGAAAGAGAGCGTAATATACTTCCAGTTCTGAAGAAGAACAGGATTTGCCAACATGAATATTCTCTACAACATCTGGTTTGGTCGAGATATTTATGGCGATAGTTTCTTCAATATTGGACAGATTTCGCTCGGAATCCACCATATTTACAGTATTTGATAGAAAATAAAAAATTGAAGGATGATTAAGGTCGCTAGAACAATCTTCGTTATAATCTGGAAGATGGGAATGATGGTTGTAATCTTCCCATGGTGCCCCTTCTATCATCATTGACTGAAAATTCATTTGTCTGTAGAATGTACATGTGACCAAGGATTTGAAGAGGTACCATATTCCTTAGACCTATCTATCCAAACACTCGATGAGCGTTGATTTGGGTTTGCCGCCCAGGCCGAGAACATTGATTGCTACAATATTTCTATTGGGCTTGGAGGCAATACCTGGTGATGATCCATGCTAACATCATGTTCATAAATCTTATGAATAGAAGATACCATATTGCAGGTTCCCACTGTGGCCACTTCCACTAGATTGTTTGGAGGTGGTAGGGAAAAAGTACCCATCAATGTAGGGTCTTTTAGGAGGCCTACTCCGATATTTTGAAGCGATTGAGAGCTTCCATGGATCATCGGGATGCTTCCCATAACTTGTGAATTGTTGGGGAGAAAGGTTTGTTGGTTGACGATTGTAATTCCTCCTTGGAAAGGAAATGCAATCTTTCTGAAGTATGTTGACACAACAACAACCATAGCATAAATCCAGGGCCTTCCCTGTAGGATGTTGTAATCGAGGTTTCCATCGATAACTTCAACATCAATTTCTACTGTTTTCCCCCCCAGTTAAACTTGCAAGTTACTTAAAATCCCGTATGGGGTGTATGTTCATCCATTGAATGCTTTTAATATCGTTGATGATCTTGACAAGGGTGGTGATCCTAAAGTTTTCCAGCAACTCATTGACATAATGCAGGTAGATGCCCCCTCATCAATAATTATTCGATGAACAGTTTTGTTGAGGGCTTTCACTTGAATGAGGAAAGCAAGTTGAGCTGGTAATTGAGGTTCATATACTTTATGATTAAAGGCCATGAGATTGGAATCCATTGGGTCAATCCCACCTATTGCTAATAATAGAGCCTTCTTTTGGGAGGGGCAATTTTGCAGTACTTCAAGTGTTGACATAGCGGACGACAATTGGGCTAGGTCCTCTACTATATTATAATTCTGTGCTGCTCTGGCACGAGGATTAAATGTCGATTTGTGTACTACTCCCTTTGGTGGCTTTATCG
>APFE030494608.1:27924-55922 GCA_000404065.3 Pinus taeda | reverse complement strand
GGAGCTATAAGGATAGACTGTGACAACCAAAGTGCATTTTTCTTGGCAAAGAACCCTGCTTATCATTCAAAGACAAAGCACATTGATGTTCAATATCACTTTGTGAGGGATATGATAGAAGACAAAAAGGTGTTGTTAGTAAAGGTGGAAACTTTGAAGAATAATATATATGCATTGACAAAATATGTGAGCTCTAAGAATTTCTGTTGGTGTAGAGAAACAATGGGCATTTCAGGACTGGGTAAATGACGAAGCTCTCTTGTGCCCCCTGTGGAAAGAAAACAAAAAGTGGGAGAATGTTGAGTTGTGTTATATTCTTTCCGTGACTAGCCTACATAGTTTACAAGGGGGTTAGAGGGGGGGCAGAGCCCCCCGTTCATTGCACCAATTGCACATCAGGGGGGTTACATGGGGGTTTGAGGGGGGCAGGTAGCCCCCCTCTACAAGGTTTGGGGCAGCACCTCGGGGAATATTTTTTTTGGAACCTATATTAGGTTGGGTGGACCTAGCTATGGTTTTGTGCATGGTTTTCGCACATTGAATTAGACGCGATGGTTTTCGATCCATGGTATTGGATGCTTTGGCATGTATAAATATGTATTCTAACATTAAAAGGAACATAATGAAAAATCAATCTGGTAGTCCTAGTTTTGGGATCCAGGGGAAAATCTCTGTGTATATGTGTTTTATGTGTTATGCTCTTGCATTTTTTTATTTTCTGTTCTTAGAATTCGTATGCAGGTAATTTCTATATGAGGTTAAAACCTATAGTTTCGTCAGGAGATTACCCTGCCGGCCAAATACCTTTCTCGTTTCCTCCTCCGGGAATTTTTTCTGTCCTTGTCATGGCTTTGTTGGTCCTCCCTAACATGACATTGGGGGTTCTAGTGTGGTAAATTGACCCCCCTGCAAGCAATCCACCTGGTCATCTAAGCCCTTATCATGATTTCAACCCAGTTCAACTGGTCCCTACGACCCCTGTCACTGCTCCAATTCCATCACAACCCCAGTAGGAACCCACTCCTATTGCGAAATCATCACGACAAAGGGGCAAAGCTAAGAGGAAAGACCCTAAGGACAAGGCTCCCCAAGCTCCTCCAGCCCCCAAGGCCCCAAACCCCAAAGCCATCACCCCCATGCGCTTTTTGTAAAGTTGTTGGGCATGCCACAAATAATTGTCCTAAACTTCCCTCATCTCAAACCTTTGGTTCATGAAACGATCCCTGAGTCAAATATCATTGAGGTCCATGTTACCTTACTGGGTCCAGCCAAGAAACTTATAATGTTACACACAAATCACCCTTGTGCCTTGTGCGATCATCATGGTCACTATTCCCATTGTTTCCCTCATCTTGAAGAATTTCACGATTTCCTTGAGGTGCTTCACGAATACGAGACTACTTGTAGTGGATCACCTGCTCCTCTACCCATGGATTGTGGTAACACTAGTAAACCTGAATATGGGGACACTAGTACCACCATCATGATCCCTCCCCCCAATGTCAAGATGATGGACTCCACGGGCCATATCCTTTACTTGTCATCCTTGAGTTCCTCGCAGGCAAACCTTTTTGAGGTTTCTGCGCGGGCTTCTATCGAACCTCTTTCGACAGAATCCCATGTCTCAACATCCGTAGATTCTCCATCTACTAGCTCATCGTCTAGCATTCCAGATGATGCATATGTGAACCTTCTCTCTTAGGTTGATGCACGAGATACCATCACCCCATCATGTAGTCAATTTGCTCCCATCCCCCCATCTTCCATTCTGATGAGGACATCATGGAAGCCATGACTACCCCTGATTATCCTTGGGAATATATTCACCATTGTGCGTACTTCCTTTAATATTTGGAGTCCACCACTCTAAATACATCTAGTATGCCCATAACATACTGGAGGGCAAATAGGCCCCTATATCTCCTTATCATCCTTTGGAGGATCTCATGCCAAGTTGGGCAGAGATTCTTCAATCCCTTTCTCGAGCGCTTAGAACACAATGGCACTCCACAAACTCCTCCCTCTAGGGGGCATCATCCCCACCTTTGCACACCAGATCAGTCCCCTCCATCACATATGCTTGCGGGCAGTACCCATTCTTGGGGACATGATGGTTTTCCCCTGGCCATCTTCTCAATTGATTAACATAAGTCTTGGCCTAGATCCCACCAGATCTAGGTATGGTCTATTATCCTCCCATTTCTTGGATAGTTTGTCCTACCGACCTTTCTAGCAAGCCATATTCACATTGCATATCGTAGATATTTGATACCATATCTTCAAATATTCTACTCTATGTCCTACTACCTAGTCTCCATGTTTGACTTAGTGGGTGAGGATGACTCTAGACATCCTCTAATAGTTCATTCTCATTTTCCTCTTCCCTTAATTCTTCACCAGGAACATCGTTCCAAGAAGCATTAAGGCCATCTTTAGAAAAGTAAGGCCACTTTCATGAAAGTCACAGATCCCGATTCCATTGGTCGGTTTTTCCGCTACAATCTCCACAAGATTTAGGGCCTTCTCCTCCTCTCAAATTGGAGGGAAAATTCCCTTTTGTAGGAAAACCCACAATTTTTTTATCGCACAGTGTGACCAAATCGTAGCTCCATTTGATGAACCCTCAAAACTATTGGAAATATCTCATCGAGTACTATAATGGGTATTTCTCAGTTTTTGATGATTTGACGCTTCACCAGGAAATCATTTTTCCAAGAAGGGTCAGTTCGTCGCCTCTCAAATTCAAATTTCTTCATATGTGACACTTGTATCTTAGGGACCATCTCCCCTTAATGCTTGTTGTCTCACATGTTGATTTTCGTCATGAGCAACCATCATTTTCTCATGCCTTCATGATCCCTACTGGGACTGTTTTGTGTGGCAGTGTCATCGAGTCACCCTTGTTCAGAGCATCGACGTTGAGTCACCCTTGCATCCATGGAGTCTGTTTCGTATCCCATTATATCATGTCACAATATTCCATCCATATTTGCATACCGTTCATCCCGGGTTACCCATTTTTGCCTTCAGTCATACTATCCACCATCCCCTTCAGATCCGAGTCAGTCGTTGCTAGGTCAACCATGCACTTTATGCTATGGCAAGGGAAGTCACCTGTTTTTCCCTTAATCCCATTTTCTCCATTGTCCCTGGTGTCAGTCCATCAAACACATTACTATTTTCCCCTCGTGCCTTAGTTAAGGATCCTCATTTCCTCAGCTATTGCAGGCCCTATTCTATTGACATCAACTCATTTATTCTAGAAGAACGACCTAGAGGGTGGTGTATCTTGGTTGCAACTTCCATTCTCGTTTGATGCCTCAGATCAAGCAAAGGGACTCATCATTTCCCTTTGACTTGGTTGTTTCATGTTCGTGTTTCATACACTTGATGGTCTAGTGATGTAGTAGATTGTACCAGTGATGCCCGGGTGTGCGTGAGATGTTTCAGACCTCATGAGGGGCTGGCCCTCTAGGTAGCCCCCCACATGCCTGAATGCCTTAATATTATGCAACAACCTCAGATGCAATTCCATAGATTTGATGGATTCGTTTCCTACCAATCACAATGTTCATAGTATGCACGTCTCCTTTAGATGATCCATTCAGTTTTGTAGAGCCCTTCCCTGTTCAACAGGGCTTCTTCAGTTGTTCTACCCTCCCTCCCACCCATTTTTTGAGGGAAGGAACATTATATCTCATGTACTTAGATATTATTGTATTTAGTGTTGGCTCATTTTTTTCTAGGTGCATTAGGTATATGGGACACATTGTATTATTTTCTGGCTAAGTTATCCCAACGTGTCATGTACCATTCAACATGTACTTCATTGCTCAATTTTATGTTTCTGGGTGCATCATTATTTTTGTACTAAGTTATCTCGGCGGGTATAGGTATGCCTCCCTCGCGTCACTGAGATCCAGTACCACAACATAAAAAGAGATCTTCTCTTGGCTATGAATAATTTCCATGTTTTCTACTGAACTTTAAATATAGAATTCAGGTAACAATGCTCTATATCTAAAGTGAATCCTAATATGTTCTTCCTTCTCCATCTCATACACTAAAAGAATCCGATTAGCTTGGCTAGATTGCCTTGTGAGATCTATCTGTAAAACACTGAAATCAATCCATATTTTATGAAACAGACTCCATAACCCAATGGCAATCCAGTTATCAACCAACCATTCAATTATAAATCAAACCTCAAACTTCACAACTAGCCTAATATCCAATACAACAAAGTTAAATCCTATAGAGAGAGCCCTCTTTGAAGCTGGCAGGGCTAGATCCCAGCTTCCAAAGTAGGTTTGTGGTTACCTTTGTGATTTTCTTCTGCAACCTCATAAAATTACAGAGTGCTAACACTAAGCTAGGGTTGGGCCCTAACCCAAGAGCTTCATCCCTCTGAGTCAACTCAGTGCTGGACCAGAACATAACTTCTCATTATCATAACAATGTCAAGTACATCATAACAGTAACAGTCAAAATGTTTTAGCTCAAAATGGCCTCTTGGCTACAACAAAAAATAGAATCCTAATGAGTCCCTTGGCTCTCTTATTTATACAAAACTGGAGCTACCAACAACTCCTTAGAAAATAGGGAGTCTGTTATAGACATATTTGGGCACTGCAACCCCAAACTCATATGTCCATAAACCAAGGGCTCTTTAACCCCTAAAAGTGTTGTTTCATACCCTAAAGGATCATGGTCAACTGAATATATCATTTCCTAGAAGTTCCACCTGAAAAACCACTCAGAATTGGCCAAAACTGGACCATACTGACTGCTCCATGGGCAGGGTGTGATGCATCTCACCTTCTACAGACAGGGGGTGTGATGCATACTAAAAACGCCTTCTGTAGGTGCGATGAGTGAGGATGGACAAACGTCTGAGACAATTTTCTAAGTGGATGATCATGGAATATTCCAGAAACTTCTCCCAAGACACTTGCCTCTCTGAATTCGCCCAGGGTTGAGTAAGAGATCAATGAAATATCCAAGTGAAACCAAGAACTATCAATGGAATGACGCTAAAAAAAAACCCAGAGCTGACTCACACCCTTGCAAGACATCTATAAATGGATCCCTCATCTGAGAGATCTAGAGGCTGGAATTTTGTAATTTGTAAGGAAGTTCTGTTGGTTTATCTGTGAGAAGAGACATTGCATTATTGGGTGATCTTGCTTTTCATGAGGTGAAGAGGGCTTCTATGCTGGGAGGATGATGCTGGATCAGACAACTGGGTTGTAATCCTCTCTTCTACTATTAATAAAGTTCTTTGAGTTTTCCTCCATATAATCATGTATTTGTGAATCTTATTGTTTATGAATGCAATTGTATGGTCAATGTGTTTCTGATTCTACATTGTTTATGATGTTTTAGATAGAGATGATTTGATGGTTTTCTATTACTTTGACTCTACAGGTACTCTTTAAAGCGGGACAAGTAGGAGAGGAGTAGCAAATTCTATCAAGGGAGAGAGAAATCAAGCAAGGATCAAAGCAGAAGATCCAGGTTGGTCCTATTTTCTTCCCTCTTATCTATGACACCTAAATGAAATCTCGAATTGCTCTGATTGTTTGTTTCTAAGATAGCTACCCATCTTAGTGGGACTAGTAGTTCGAATAGACACTAGTTTTCCCAGAAACAGAGTCTCAGCTCCCTAACTTGAGAATAACTCTCCCTTGACTGTCATTGGCTTGGATGCCAATGGACTCGGATTTCTTGGCTGCCAGTGACATCGAGATGATGAGATATGGTGGAGGAATATTCAAATGATTTGAGGAGTTAAGGAGGGAGACCAACTCCTAAAAACTCTCTTGCTTGGATAATCCAAGTTCCCGCACTTAAGTCAACCTAAAACTACTCCAATTCCTACATTTAACATGCATTAGGCCACATGACATAGTAACTCACCTTTACTCTTCTCACTAAGCAAAATATAACAAAATATGTAAATACATGTGAGAAAAGTCAATTTAATAAGATGGAGAGTGGCATTGTGATCCATATATTTTACCTATTGATGAGCCTCATCACACCCCCCTACTAAAATTGTTTCTCATCCTCTGACCAACCTAGTCATCTATATCCACATATTTCATATCCCTGGTGGCCTCTCTAACATCCTAGGATTATGTGGATGGTGTTTATTCTTGAGGATAGAACCCTACATTTTCTCTATCTCTTCCCACTGCTTTCTTTCCTCTTCTTCCTTTCTAACTTCGAGTAAATCCAACAACAAAGGTGGACTGAGATTTAGTCCAATCCAATTGATCTTCGATCATTGCATGGCCTTCTTATACAGGGGTGTCCTTTCTAATGGATTTCTCAATCTCTCAGGAGAGTGGTACTCCATGATCTAGAGACCGTGTCATAGCTTATTCCATCTCCTTTGGCATGCTTGTTGGCTCTCATTCCCCAACAATATTAAAGCTTTCTTAAAATGGGAGATGGATTGTTCTTGGGTAGCCAGGTATCTTGGTGCAAGTTGAGCATCATTGGAAATGATGTTGTGGTTACTAGTAACAATCATGGAATTTATTTGTTCTAATCTGATGTAGAGGGGCACTCTTTCTTATTTTTCTACTATTCTCTTCACCTCCTCCTCCCTATCCTCCTCATGACTCATCCATGATGTAAGGGCCATCAGCTGCCAGTCCCCCAAATTTGCATTGGGGTCCCACACATTCAAGTCTATTTTAAAAGGCAAAGCTGTGCAGGTAGAATTCAGATAATTTGGCCTTATCTTTAAGGGTTCTCTTGTCACATAGATCAATGAATTAATTCCTATAATCTTGGAATGACATGGTCCCTAGTTTTGCCAATGTCTTGATTTGAAACTGCATCCATTGATCTTTGAGGTATAGTGCATATGATTTGGATGGAAACATGCATTGAAGTGCCTCCATGGAGAAGATTTCCATGGTGGGAAATTGACTCTCCTTTTCTTGTAAATTCCTCCTTAGCCATGTGTTTTCTGGCTGCAATTATGTTCTTATGGTGTGTTTTCTGTCTCTCAATTCACTCAACTCCCTGCCCATATCTATGAGTTTTTCTTCCATATGGCCCACATCTTCTACTTTCTTTGACGTAGCAATTTGCGTCCAACGATGCGTCCTTCCTCTTTATTTTTCAAGCTCAAAGAAGAGAGGGATTGCAAATTTATGTGGTATTACTCTGCCTCCCTCAATGAACTTGTAGTAGGGGCTCAGATTTGGCTGTGGGTTAGGCTCCTGTAACTCTGCAAAATCTCTCTCAAATGTCTTTGGAGAAGTCACCCCCTCCAGTACCTGTGGGTTTATTCCTTTCCTTCTTTATACCCCTGCTATCCTTCCTGTAGCTCTTTTAGTCTTTCTTATAGCATTGTTTGGGGATCCTGTAGCAGGACCTTTCCTTTTTGTTGGAGGGTCACAGGTGCCTTAGTTTGCTTAGATGATGTTGACCGGGTGATAGACTTCCTGACATAGGCGATGGTATCCTTTGGGGTTGCTTGCAGTCATGTGCCTTCCTCAACCTTCATTCCCAAGGAACCTAGATCCTCCTACTTGTTTGGTGATTCTTCAATTACGATGGGAGTTTTTGTAAGTGTTTGTGGCTTCCCCTGCTTGATCATGGTGCTTCTTATTCTAAAATAGAGGGGAGCCTGCCTCTGTCTTTTCCTCTTGGACTTGATGGGTGTGCTCAAGGGAGCCAAGATAACAACTACCTCCTTTTGAGTGGGTTCAGGATATAATCTTGGAAATATATCCCCTTTTCCAGTGTTTTTCTCAGGGCTGGTCTCTGCCTTCTACTCCTCCTCTTCTTTTTCTTCTTCCTCTTCTACATCTTCTTCTTCCTTTTTTTCTTCCTCCGTTTTATCTGTATTCACTTTCTCTTTTTCTTCTGCCACTTCTTCATCTTCCTCCTCTTTGTTACGGGAATAAGTACCCTAAGGCTTTGGGCTCGAACCCCAACAGAATTGGCGACTTCGCTGGGGATAACAATATTGTTATTCCTACTTTGGATTATTTAGTGTCAATCAAAGCTCAGTCTTTGGTTTGCTTGCTTTTATAGTCTTATTTTGTCTACTAGAGTCTCAGACCTTAAGTCTGATCTTTTGGATTTGGATTTGTTTTTTTTTTTAATTTTTCTTGCAAAGCTTAGTATGCACTTTTTACTCTGTTTACAGTAGTGTACACAAGCTTGTTTCTGTGAAGTGAACCTGCGTATACATGAGTTTCCTATATCAGAAGCGCGCGTACACGCCTCTGTGTTTGAACACAGTCGCGTATACCAATTTTTGCATTGTTTTTTGAAATCTCTCTGCCTAGATGGATTTGTTGCCTGATCTTTTTAGTCTCTGTGTGGTCAATTTTTGTCTGAAGAATTTAATTATTCTGCAAGCTTACTTTTTCAAACTCTCTTGCTCATTGAAAATATTTGGCCTAGGTTTGATTTTGGAGCGAGTTTGTAGTTTGTGTTTTGGCACGCAAGACTTCCTCTAGAAGTTCTTGATTGTTCTGGTCCTCCAGAACAGTAAATTGTTTTTAGTTTCAGTGTCAAGCTCAAATTTTGGATCTATTTGCTTTTCTTTCCTTCGTTTTATGGCCTTATAGACTTTCTTGGTTTTTGAAAGTATTTTTGACAAATTTGGAAGTATTTCTTTCATAGCTTCTTGGTCAGTTTGTCAAACTTTTTGCTGCTATTTGGGTCGTTTGGTACAAGTTGAAGTTTTTTTTTACTCAAGTTTTCATGCATTTTCGAGTTTATAACTTGCAAAGACTTCTTGTGATCTTTTTCGATATTTTGAGTATTAGTAGCATTTTGAGTGATTTCAAAAAGTTGTTTTAGTTGTTTCTTTAAAAAGAAAATATCTCAAAAAACTTTGTTTTTGTTTTGTTTTGCCAAGTTTGTTTTTTGGTTTCTTTTGGTTTTTGAAAGTGAATTGCGATCTTTTACAATTTGTCCTTATTGTTTGGAGAGAATTTTGTGTTCAAAATTTGTATCCTCTTCAGTACTTCAGTTGGCTCATTGATTAGTTATAAACAATTGCTTTCACTTTTTTGGGTAATTTAGGATCTTGCGTCTTCATTATATATTGCATTAGGGTAGTTTTCATTGTTAAAAGCATTCATAGTCTTTTAGTTTTTGGGTGTGTGAAGTGTCTTTTAAGAAAAGAAAAGAAAAAGTATTTTTCTTTATAGAAGTCTTGTAGAACCCATATAGAGATCTCTTTTCATCGAAGAAAAAATGATTGCATTCATGTAGTTAGTTTTTCATTGATTTCTTTTGCGTCATACAAACACCATTGGTTTCACTTCCATCAATACCCTTTACTTAAAAGAAAAACCATTAAAATTAAGTGCTAATTGAAATAAAATAGAACTTTTGTATTGTCATTAGAATACACCAAGAAGTTTAGGTTTATTAGGGCCTTGGATTAGGCGAGTGGAGAGTTAACTCTCCAAGGCCGCTCTAAATTGAAAAGCATAGAAGTATGATTAATGAGCAAAATACAATAGCGTTAGGGAGACCAGGAAAGCTCTGTAACTAGGAGTCAAGCACAAGGGAGAGTGAAGATAAGGACGAGAGATACCCCCTCTTTAACTTGTCGGATCCTGCCTCACGAATGTTTCGCCCGACTTCTAATACGAGTTGGTGACCATAGTTGCCTATCCTAGGGACCACACAAATGGCTGCGGAGGGGAATCCCATGGCACCTGAGGCTGACATTGCATTACGTTCAACAATACTTCTAGAGGGTACCCTTGCGAAGCTTGGGTGCTTGCACTAGCAAAGGCTATTGTCTGGAGGTCAACGCAACTACCTATGATACATTCACTAGTAGACCTGGGGCATAATTATCCCAGTCTATTTTTGGAAGGACCTTATTATTAACTTTCTTGTATTTTGGTGTCTGGTCCTAATCACCTAGAGCGGAAATACTTGAGAGTTGTTTGATTGTTGATATCTTTAGGGACATTTTAGTGAGTGTTCTTTGCTCCTAGTCAGCATAGCTTTATAATTTTTTGAGTCTTTAATTATATATTTTAAATAATTCAAAGTGTCTGATCGACCATATCGACGGTCTAAGAGACTTCATTCACTATCACCTATGAGTTTTGAGCCTTCTCCTAGAAGGCGTAGGAGAGATTCTGCTAGTGGCTATCAACCGGTGGCAGCAGTGTTATAGAAATATTTGGGCACTGCAACCCCAATCTTATATGTCGATAAACCAAGGGCTATTTAACCCCTAAAAGTGTTGTTTCATACCCTAAAGGATCATGGTCAACTGATTACATCATTCCCCAAAAGTTCCACCTAAAAAACCACTTAGAACTAGCCAAAACTGGACCATACTTACTGCTCCATTGTTAGGGTGCGATGCATACTGACATCTACACTAGCCAAGTGCGATGCATACTGAAGAGGCCTTCTGTGGGGTGCAATGAGAAAGGATTGACAAATGTCCGAGACAGTTTGCTAAGTGGATGTTCATGGAATCTTCCAGAAACTTCTCATATGACACTTGCCTCTCTGAATTTTCCCAGGGATGAGTAAGAGATCCAAGAAATCTCCAAGTGGAACCAAGAACAACAAGTGGAATGACACTAATAAAAAAACCTAGAGATGACTCACACCCTTGTAGACATCTATAAATGGATCTCTCATCTGAGAGATCTAGGGGCTGGAATTTTGTAATTTTTAGGGAAGTGTTGATAGTTTGTCTTTGAGAAAGAGCATTGTATTGTTGGGTTATCTTGCTTTTCATGAGGTAAAGAGGGCTTTGATGCTGGGAGGATGATGCTGGATCAGACAACTGGGTTGTAATTCTCCCTTCTACTATTAATAAAGTTCTTTGAGTTTTCCTCCATACAATCATGTATTTGTGAATGTTGTTGTTTGTGAATGTTGTTGTTTGTGAATGCCATTGTATGATCAATGTATTTCTGATTCTGCATTGTTTATGATATAATAGATCGAGATGCTTTGATGGTGTTTTGTTACTTTGTCTCTACAGGTATTCATTGAGTGGGATAAGTAGGAGAAGAGGTGCAAACTCTATCAAGGGAGAGAGAAATAAAGCAAGGAGTCAAGCGGAAGATCCAAGTTGGTCTCTTTGCTCCTCTCTTATCTATCATACATAAAGGAAATCAAAAATTGCTTTAATTGTTTGTTTCTAGGATAGCTGCCAATCCTAGTGGGACTAGTAGATCAAAAAGACACTAGTTTTCCCAGAAACAAAATGGCGACTCCACTGGGGAGTGAATAGTTTGTTTGTTTGTTGTTGATTATTTATTTTATAAACTATAGATGGAGCCTGAAGTTAGCTAGATAGCCTTTGAACTGCTCTTGCTCTGCAATTGCGAAGTAGATGAATGCTGCTTCAGTCAATCTCCGGTTTAGTTTATGATTCGAACATCTGTCTTACAAGCATTCTAGATGCCCTGTTGGTAGCTCAATAGCCTCCCAAGATCATACCCCTGTACTTTTTTCTTTACTGTCCATAATAGCTCAGCTTAACTCACTGAATTCAACTGCAAATTTTAGCCAAAACCCACCTCAGTTGCGCTCCCTATTCCATCGCATTGTCTGTCACTGGAAGCTAGTATGCATCACACTTCCAGAGTGTAGTAGGTGAGATGCATCCCTGTTTTTGTGAAGCACAGGTGCGATGACTGAGTAGTCCTATTTCTCTCCTTGAAATTTGGGTTTTTGTCCTTGTTTTCAGCTCTGTTCAATTGTTTTGCTGCTTATGAACAATATCTCATTGTCGAAGCCTCCTTGCTTTACATAGACCAACCTCCACTGATTAGGATTAGTAAATGTTTTTATGTATTTGTCCATCATTTGCAATCCTTTGTGGAAAAGTTGTGTAAATCGATCTGTCGTTTTGGTGCAAAAAGTGTCGTAACTGTCGTTTTGTGTCAAAGAGAAGAGTGTCGTAACGTCTTCCTCCTCTAGATAGTCGATTGAACTTTTTGTCATGTATTTGATTTGATTTGTTGGTATTTGAAGTGTCAAAATCATTTTCTATTCAAAATTGAAAAGTGTTGTTTAAGTCTTCCTTTTTATTTTGAAAAGAAATTGTCGAAATGTCGCTTTGAAGAAAAATATTTCAGATCTATACTCAGTTTTTCTTTTTGGCATTTCTCACATTAAGGGAGCGAAAAACAAATACATGCATTTGCATTTGCATTTAGACAGTGTGCAAAAAATGATTTAGGAAAAGTGCATTTAGTGTGTGCTGTTTGCTCTCTGTTTGAAAGCATCGTAATCTTCTTTCCTTAGTAGCTAGGATTTTCATTGCTAAAAATAAACAACGATTGTTTATCATTTTAGATTTCATATTTAGGAATTTTACATATACATCATGTAGTGAACCATTGAAAGGAAAACTTCTAAGCAATATCAACTCTAAAATAAATTTCAATGAACTTAACAACGCTTTGGAACCTAATGCAACACATCTAGAGGTCTAGGCTAGAGATGTGTTCCGGTGTCGTAAAATCTAGTAACTATCATTTTCATCGAAGGTTGGGTGATTCCTCCTCTTTGATACGACAAGTGCTAGTACGGACTTGTGCTCCCCGTACTGTCGAGTATATATTGGGAGACCACAATAGGCTTATATCCTTTATCCATAAGAAGCCATGTCTGCCGCCCTATTGATCGCAATGCACTGAACACAACATTTGGGAAGATTGATTGCCATACATAAGTCCTTGGTAATTTCTCTTTAATTTATCACCAAGGTGTATTTTGCAGTTTTGCGATTGATTTGGTAATTCCTCTGTCAAGATTTCCAGATTAGTCACTTTCATTCCTTTTTCGACTCCTTAAAAGAAAAGGTCCATTTGAGCACTTGTCACTTCAAGCTCATTAACTTTAGCTTTTTCTCGACTCTTAAAAATTGAAAAATTAAAAGTTGTGTCAAAGCGTCATTGAAATTTATTTAAATTCAGAATAACATTTTTCCCTTAATTTTGAGTTGATCTAGTAATCCGCAATCGTGGAGGAAATTCAATCAAAACGCCATCGTTCACGGAGACTAGCAAGTCAATTGTCTTTGACTTCGGAAGCGAAACCATTCTGAGAAAAACAGTCTCGTTTAACTGAGTCCAATTCACCTGATTTATTTGAAACTTGTGTTTCAACATCATCAGATACTACAGTTACTCTGATCATTTCTGGTACATCTGTCTTTAGAGAAGGAATTCCGCAGTTACAAGAGGACATTAGAACTGATCCTAGTGTAATGGTAGACACTTATATATCTGAAACAACTCCAGATAGAGCTAATCCAGAGACTGAAGTTTACTTACCTGAACATCTGGAAGTTGATTTCCAGAATTCAGAAGGTGTCACCCCTCTAGAATTTGTCACTGCAGAAGCAATACCTTCTTCAGCTCCAGAAGTATTTTACGGACCTGACGGTCTACCTCTTCCACCTGGACTGATTGCAATAGAAGAGATAGTAGAGGATCTTCCATCGAGTACCCCATTGCATTTTGGAACTGGGATTCACTTATATCCTTCTAATCTTGAAGTTAGTTCTTTTAATAATCCTTCATCGCAAGTTCTTGTCGAATCGCTAGAAAATCTCTTGGATAGACTAAACATGTCTGAACAACCATCAACATCTAGGACTGTATTGTCTGATACAGCTACAACAGAGCTTCCTACTGCCATTCCTACAATGTTTGCTGATATACCATCTATCCCGGCTAGTTACCAATCACTAGCTGGAGTCCATTCATGGGCTGTTTCGATAACATGGTCTGTTCCTATTTCTTCATCCACAATCCCATTTGGTATTTCTTATGTTGAAACTCAACAAATTGATCCTGCATGGCAAAATCAATTTGGGCAGTCCAGTCTTCAAAGACTGATATATCCTTTGAACACTGGACTACCGCCATATGGAGGGCAGTATGCGTTTTCATTGTTCCCTCCTGGAGAACAACCATATGAGAGTTTACAACAAAATTCAGGTCAAACTGGAATTACATCCAACGGTTGGGTACGAATACTGCCTCAACAACCAAGGGTTGTATATTCAATACAACTGATCCAACCTGTGTCAAATATTCCCACTACACCTGCTATTGTGACTATGTCGCAAGTATAAGCACTGCCTGTTGTGTGTCAACCTCAAGTCTCTTAGGTTGCAATACAACAACCTCTTGTCTCTACGGCTCAATCACAACCTTAGGTTAGTGCTTCTTTACCTGGAACGACTCAAGCTCAAATAGGTAAGATTACTCCGCATCTTGGTCAATCTTCCAGTATTGGGAAACAACAAACCGTCCAACAACCATGGCTGGTACAATACCAACAACCGAAATGCCAACAAACCTACCAAGGACCTGAGTAACAAGGATTTGTAGGTAATGGACAGCCACATTTTCAAAATGGTTATCAACAATCATACTATAATGGTTATGTCCAACAACCTTATCAAAGTTACCAGCATCAGATACATTATGATGGTATGCAAAGACCTACTGCTTAGGCGATTCCATCTTATCTTGGGTATGCTTCGCCTAACTTGAATCAACAGTTGCCTTTTGTAGCAACTCTAGAATTACCAGATTTGAGCTGGTTGACAAATGATCCAATTGCATACGCCCCTTGGTGGCTAGCGATTCATCATAAACTTCCCTCTGATATTCCTAAATTCAATGGAAATCCAAGTGAAGATCCATCGAATCATGTAATGACCTTTCATTTGTGGTGCTCATCTAACACCCTAAATGATGATTCGATTAGGCTTCACCTTTTTCAAAGAGCGCTAACTGGTCCGACAACAAAATGGTATATTGAATTGCCTAGAGCTTCATTTGATAACTTCAGTGCCCTCGCCACTACTTTTCTAACCCACTTTCAATTACCAATAAGGTATGAAACGGGGACAGAACTCCTTACCAAATTTAAACAGAACACAACCACTCACATATCTGATCATATTCATGAGTGGTGACACTGTCGTCGAATGGTAAAGACGTATGTTCCTGATTAGCTTCTAGCTGAGTGGTTTATTTAGTCATTATTGCCCTCTATTACTAAGGATGTGGCTAAGGGAGGAGTTGTCACTGAAGAGCAAGTCATTGCTCATGCACAGTATTTAGACTTGATCTATACTCAGTCTGGCACACTCTATGACAATATTCCTGACGCTCCTAGACCAGAATTTTCCGTTCCTCCCCCTCCTAAATCAAACAAGGACTCTCACGCCGGTGATGGTGTGATCGGTGCCACAAGAACGAAAACTGCAAAGGCTACATCTAAAAAATCCCTTGCAATTTCTAGTCAAAAAGCAAATGAATAACTTCTTGCCTCAGAGATTAATGCCGTGTCATCTGACAATGGCAAGAATCCAAACCAACCAGGGGACAAGAAGAAAGGGAAAAATAATAAGAAGAAACAGGAAAATTCACCTCCTGAAAAATCTTCTAAAAACCCTACTAGGAAAAAGAAACCTTGTTATCCATGTTACATATGTGACGACGAGCATTTTACAAAAGATTGTCCACATAAACCTGAGGTTATGAAATTTTTAAAGACTTCAAGTACCTCAGTAGTGTTGACTGATTTGTTTCCGAGCCTAGAAACCAATTTGGTTGCTATCGATCATGCTTCCCCATCCCAAGTGCTTATGTTATCCATATCAAAACAAAAAAATGATGCTTTGATATCGACAAGGAATAAAGATTATGGGAATCCACCGGCGTCAAACAACAAGGCTACAGATCAACCTAGTAGTTCGACAACAACTTCACCAGAAGTTGTTCCACCCATCATTCCTAAACTAACTATAAAGTCACCAAAGGGAGTAGTACATAAATCAACATTTAATCCTCGTGCTTGAGCAGCACAAAATTATAATATAGTCGAGGATTTGGCTCAATCGCCATCTGCTATGTCGACACTTGAAGTACAATAAAATTGCCCCTCCCAAAAGCAAGTTTTGTTATCAGCAATAGGTGGGATTGACCCAGCGGATTCCAATTTTGTGGCCTTTAACCATAAAGGATATGAGCCTCAGTTACCATCTCAACTCGCTTTCCTTATACATGTAAAATTCCTCAGTAAAACTATTCATTGAAAAATCATTGATGAGGGGGCATCTACTTGTATTATGTCAATGAGTTGCTAGAAAACTTTAGGCTCACCACCCTTGTCACGATCATCAACGACATTAAAAGTGTTTGATGGAAGAACATACATGCCATATGGGATATTAAGTAACTTGCAAGTTGAACTGGGGGGCAAGACAGTAGAAATTGAAGTCGATGTCATTGATGGAAACCTTGACTACAATATCTTGCTAGGAAGGTCCTGGATTTATGCTATGGCAGCCATTGTGTCAACATATTTTAGAAAGATTGCATTTCCCTTCCAAGGTGGAATTACAATCGTTGACCAACTAACCTTTTTCCCTAACAGTTCACAAGATACTGGAAGACTTCCATAAATCCATGGAAGTTCTCAATAGCTTCAACATGTCGGAGTAGGTCTCCTAAAGGACCCTTCCTTAATGGGTACTTTTGGCCTCCCGCCTCCAAGTAATCTGGTGGATGTCGCCGTAGTGGAAACCTGTCATATGATATCTTCTACATCATCAAAGATTAAGAACTCTAACCATTTTGATAGTTTGGATCATCTCGAAATGTTGCCCCCAAGTCCCATAGAATCTTTGTAGCAATCAGTTTTCTGGGCCTGGGCAGCGAATCCAAATCAACACTCAGCGAGTGTTTGGATAGATAGGTCTCTAGAGTATGGTACCTCTTCCGATCCTTGGTCTTGTATACATTCTACAAATGAAGGAATCATTCAGCCTATGATGATAGGAGAGACACCATGGGAAGATTACCACCATCTTTCCCATCTTCAAGATAACAATTAAGATTATTCAAGTGACCTTAATCATCCTTCAGTCTTTGATTTTCTATCAAATACTGTAAATACAGTGGATTCCGAGCGAAATCTGTCCAATATTGAAGAAAATATAGCCATTAATATCTCGACCAAACCTAATGTTGTAGAGAATATTCATGTTGGCAAATCATGTTCTTCTCAAGAACTGGAAATTTATTGCGCTCACTTTCACAAATTCAGAGATGTCTTTACATGGTAATATGAAGAAATGCCAAGCATTGACTCAAGAATTGTTGAACATGAAATAAAGATGTATCCAGATGTCAAACCAGTACGACAACGACTTCAACCTGTTCATCCGAATAAAGTTGCTGCCATTAAGGCAGAAGTTCAAAAACTTCTGCATGCTGGTTTTATTTACCCTGTTCCTCTCACTGATTGGGTATTGAACATTATTCCTGTAATGAAAAAACAAGGAACAATTAGAGTGTGCGTCAATTATAGGGATGTAAATCAAGCTTGTCCAAAAGACAACTATCCTACACCCTTTATCGACCAGATAATTGATGAATGTGCCAGATGCAAAATTTTTTCATTTATGGATGGATTTTCAAGATACAATCAAATCAACATCCACCCACAGGACCAGTGAAAGACTGTATTTATATGTCCATGGGGCACATTCGCATATTGAAAATTACCTTTCGGTTTTAAGAACGCAGGGGAAAATTTTCAGAGGGAAATGAACTACACCCTCCATGACATCAAACACATCGTTCAACCATATCTCGATGATTTACCAGCTCATTTGCGAAAGCGGACTGATCATCCGCAGCATTTGAGAGCCATATTTCTATGTTGCCGACACTACAAGATACGATTCAATCCACACAAGTGTGTGTTTTGTGTTGGTTCCGATCAATTACTTGGTTTTGTAGTTTCTGAAGACGAAATTCATCTCGACCCATGTAAGGTTCAGGCAATCCTTGTATTAGTGTCGGTATCTTCATCCCTTCGTCAGTGATCAAATTCTCTTGTTGCATTGCATGTTAGGTGTCTCGCTCAGTTAGCTACATTCCATTAGGATCATGGATCATCTGATGGTAGTGGCTTGTTGTACATTTTCCCTCATGTCCTTTACCTGCTAGCCCATTTTCATTCATCAAGATCATCTGCAGTCATTCTTTGTCTTTAAATATGCAAGAGTCATTTTTAGGGTTTCAGTCTTATTAGGTCTAGGGTTTCGTCAAAAAGTCTTCAAAATGTTCAATAACGGTTAGCAGGTCCATGAGGAGGTTGAATAAAGTTCCAGTACCAATAAATTCCATAATCACATGTTCATAAACTTATTTTTCCTCAAAACCCTGTTTTTAGGAAAAACAGAGTATTATATGTTTTCATGTATAAATTTGATGTAATTTCAGTTTTTCATATGTAATAGCTTCAGTGGAAACCCTGGTCACCTTGCCAAGCTTTAGTATCTCCATCACCTGCAAGGCAAACAAAAAAGTCAAAACATTCAGTTCATCAAAGGCAAAAATGAAGCAAAATTGCCTAAAAATAGAGTTTGAAAAGAAAATGTCAAATGTAAACATTACAAAAGTGGGTTTTATGAGTGAAAAATTAAAGTCTTTTGTATATAAGCCATTTCTTGTGTTTAAAGAACTCATTTGCATCCAAAAGAGAAAGAGGAACTTAGAGCAAGGTTGTGGAAGGAAAATCGCAGCAAACAGTTCAAGTTTTAGGGGCGCGACGCATTGGGTTGTAGGCACGACGCATAGAGCTGGCGTGGTGCATTGGGCTACCCTCCACAGTGCCAAAAATACATTGGCGTGGCGCATAGAGCAGGTGCGACGTGTTGGGTTTGTGGCGCAGCGCATAGAGCAGGCGCGACGCGTTGGGTTTGTGGCGCAACACATAGAGCTGCAAGCCTAATTTCACCCACGAAATTCGTCCAATTGCTAAATTTGCTCGATTGCCACCTGTCCAAGTAAGTTAAACATCCTTCCAATGCCAATGAATGTGTGTCTCTAGATGTTTATGGTGATTTAGTGAGAAAATTTTCAAACCCTATGTCCTTGTAATTTTTGATGAAAAAACAATTGCTTAGGGTTTGCAGTTTGTGTTTTTACTGCCAAATCCACTCCATCACTCCCTCTCCATTTGATTCCTTGATTTATCGTCCAGTTTCATCAACTCCATCCCTAATCCCCATATCCTAAGTTCCCTAATCCCCTATCCATAAATATCATTATCCCAAACCCTAGCTACAAATTCCTAAACCCTAACTACTATCCAAAAGTCTAATTACAATCCTTAAAACCCTTCTATTCCCCCAAAATCCAGTCAACAACATTCCCAGAACCCCTCTTACCCTCTCCCTTCACAGTCCCTCATACATTTTCATACATTTGGTAGCAAAAATTTAAGACACCTTAAATCTCTTCATACTCATCTAAGAGAACTCAAACATTTGGCAAACATGGAATCTGATCCTTCTTATGACCGAGATGAGGAGACACACAGTGATTCTCCTACAGAAATGCATGCACCAAGGAGACCTCATAAGGGTGATAAACATATACGAGAGGAGCCTACTTCACTTACCGAGCCGCAGGCCTGACCTCTTGCTGTCACATGCTTTCAACACCAATCTTGTTATCAGTTCTATGAGATGGTAGAGAGAGTCCAGTACCATCATGAGTTGGCCAGGTTGTTTGTGCTCCATATTCATAATGGCCAATTCACTCTAGCAGGTTTGACATTCACCTTGACACTGGAGTCTATTTCTCTAGCAACTGGCATTCCAAATGTCGATAAGCAGTGGAATAAAAGGTAGCAGATTGACATAGAACATTATGAGCCTTACGTCAAGGCTGGTTATCAGAGACATCTCAGTAGAGTTTTTCCCTTTCGGTATCTGAAAGACTCATATGCTCCCTTGATGAAACTCATAATTAAGTATTTCAGCTGTGAGGGCTGATTTTCTCGCCTATATGCCTATCACATCAGATTGTTGATGCACTTTAATAGGGTGAGAATAATGAATCTCCCCTACTTTATTTGCCGGAACATTGAGAAGATGACCTCCTTAGTGCAAAAGCAGACTCCTCAGCAGCAGTATAACAATATATATCATTTTGCACTAATCAAAATTGTGGTCTTGCATCAGCTTGGTTGATAGAACATCTCATGGGAGGACTTCATTTCACATGAGGTCTTCACAGGTCCTCAAGTACCTCCAACAACTTTTCATGAGACAGGTGAACCTTCACATTAGCAGGAGATTCATGACACATAGACTGCTAGTGTGCCAGTGTTTGTCACCTACCAAAAGGGCACTAGACGGTTGTTTGTAGCAGCAAAGTGAGTATTATCTCCACCTGGGGTGGAAGGGGTCTCGCTTCCTCCATCAGAAGAGTAGGTTCAGGAAAAGGGCAAGTGGCCATTACATGATGAGGGGCCTTCAGGAGAGCAGGAGACAAATTTAATTCTCATTCAGGATGATGACACCGATTTGGGCCCACAAAGCTCAAAGCTCAAGGAGATCATTCAAGAACAACAAGAGGAAATAAATGATTTGTCTCTCAATCTAGAAAGAGCCAAGTGGATAATAAAATACCCAGAGCAAAGAAACAAACAACTAGAGGATCAACAAACCATTATGGAGCTTCAAAACATACGAGAAAACTGGCAAGCTGCTAAAGGGAGGAAAGTGAAGCTCACACAACTTGAACAAGAAATCAATGCTGATCAAGAATATTGGATTGAAAGAGAAAATATCCACTTAGAAAAGTTTCTAGAGAAGGCCAACAAGGAGAAAACTATGTTGAGGCACATGGCCTACCATTACTTGGCGAAAAACAAAAGTTGCAAGGCAAGAATCAGGAACTTGAAGGCCAAGTTGAAGAAGGCATCGAGGAAGCGAAAAGAGAAACATAGACTTTAGATCTTGGCTGAGGCTTCCTTGGTCCAACATAAGACTTAATGGAGAACACTCAGCCAAAATTTCAAAAAATTTGGGACACTTTTTGCAATTTTGGAATTTTTGGCACAAAAAATAGGTTTTTCTGCCCAATGCACTGCGCCACCTGGCGCTTGCTTTTGATGGGGGTATCCTTTTGATGAAAACTTAGCATTTTTGGATTTGTCATGAAAAAATATGCATGCCTACCAATGGCCAAGAAATTTTGATAGGTTTTGAGCTTCCAAAAAGGTCAAAAACACCTAAAAAATGACCTTTCTGCCCCTTTTTGGACACACAAGAAGCAGTGTTGGGAGAACTTAGTTTTGGAGGGGAAAATGGAGGCCAAATTAAAAAATTCTACTTGTTCTGGAAAGTAGATAGGAAAGTGTTTCCAACAAGCACACTTGGAGTAAATTTGGACACTGGGAAGGCCTCCAAAAGTAGCTGAAAAAAGGCACTACGCATAGGGAAATCAGCATGGCGCATTGGGGAAATTTTGCTCAGTTTGACAAAAAATACTCTATTTTTCGCCCAGTTTCTTGTCATTTTGAATTTTCTCCTTCTAAATGTTAAACTCATGATGTAATTTAATGTAATTTGATGGATCTTGATGTAATTATGCTAAATTTTCACTCATAGAAGTAAATTCATCCATGTAAAGGTAGTTTGCAATTGAATGAATCAGTTCCCTAGTTTTTAGAGGCCACTGCTTACTTTTTAGTTCTCAGTTTAGAATTTGTTGGAACAGCTCCTAAACTTATGAGCTCGACCCCTAGAGGCTAGGATGAGTTGTTGTTTGCCTATATCTTGTGATTTTTCAGTCATCAACATGGTTGGACTTTTGAGAAAGCTTGGAGCTTCATTGTATACATTTTTCAGCAGTTTTGGCTAAGGTATAGACCAGGGTTTGCAGCACTTTATGGGATTTATGTGGCATTTTACTTTGGTATTGTGTTTCCTTCTATAATTGTAAGTTTACTTGTGTTTTATGTATGCCATTATCTCTCTTGCTTCATCTTAAATAAAACAAACAAGGATAAAAGTAGAATCCATTGAGATTGCAGTGCTCAACCTAGGGTTTGCTTAGTTATTTATGTTTTCTGCTGTTTGAAGAGGATCCCTGAGGTTTTATTGCCCTCTTCAACTCCTCACCTATCTAAAGCTCTCCATTTCATTCAATTTGAAGTATCAAATCATTTTCCTACCTTGCCCCATAGAGATCTCTGCAAAATTGAGCCTCATTCCCTAGACCCAAAATTTGCATTTCCATTTTAGCCAACAAAACATCATCAAATTTAATAAAACTCCTTTGCACAAATACCTAGCCTAAGATCAGTATTCACATCAGTCATCTCAAGCCCTCATTGATAATTTTTGCTGAGATTAACAAGGAGAGAGCCCTCTCCCGACTTGGTAGGGCTAGCTACCAGGTTAAGCGTGGTTTGATGTTATCCTAGATCCTACCTTTCTCAGCCTGAGGTAGATTTAGGCTCTAACACCTTGACATGCCTCCACCTTCAAATTTGCTTCAGATTTAGAAACTCCAAGGAAAACAAACTTTCTGAGGAGGTTCATTCCACATTATGCTGAACTTGCTAAAGGTTATACACGTATTTTGAAAAAAGAAGTACCCTTCAACTGGGATCAGGTTGTGCAAGCTTCCTTTGATGATCTGGATTTATATAGGAACACAAAAAATTACAGAGATAACCATAAACATAGATATGCAGTGGAAATAATACTTCATCTCATTAATGTAAAATACTGAAATATTCTTACAAACAATAATGGAAATAAACCAGCTAGGGCGATGGTAGCTTATCTCTAAGAAGAGATGTGGCGGCTACATGCCTATGAACTGTGTTACAATGAGGATCGAATGCCTATTTATTGTTGAGAAGCAATGGAAAACCCTTAACATCCCAAAACCTAACCCTAGAAGATGAAACGCCAAATTGTGGGCCCCGTTTTGGGTAAGTTGGTACATCAACTTCTCGGGGTCATAACTTTGGCATACGATCTCCATTTGATGCGTACAATAGCTCATTAGAAAGATCTATCCAAGCACTACGGACCCATTTTGCCCCCTGATTTCCCAAAAAACGTCGTTTAGGGCCTCAAAACGGCTCTGGAAGTTCAGGACCCGAAAAACGGCTAAAAATAGTAAACTGTGCTACAATTTAGGAAACTGAAAATGATGAGAGAAACAATGGTGGGGATCCAGGTGGACTTGGTAGGTGGCCACCAATATCCCCCTAGATCATTCCCCCCACCTTAGGAAGAAGCAATAGTCGCCATTGCATTGATTTCCTCCATGAGATGAGGAAACTTCTATTGAACTTGGTCCCTGGTGAAGGAGTTGGCCTGCTTTGACAACTCGATACAGTTGGATATTCTGTTGGCGAGTGTTCTTGATCTATGTGTCCATGATCCAATCAGTTGCAGCTTGTTCCATGCAATCTGGATTTAATTCTATGGGTGTGAGCTATTCTGCAATGTTGGATGTGTCTAGTAATGGTGGAAAGTATGGCCGGAGGCGGTCCACATTGAACACTGGGTGCAGGCTAAGGAATGGAGGAATGTTGAGCTAAAATGCATTGTCTCCCATAGCCTTAGTAATGGTGTAAGGACCATAGCAGATTGGTCTCAGTTTCTGATAGGCTCCAGTAAGGCGTTCCTTTTACAAATGCAACCAGACTTTCTCGCCCACCTGAAACTTGTGTGGCACCCGATGTTGATCATGTCATTGCTTGTAATTGGAATTTGATTTATCTATAATTTCATGGACCTATTGGCGAATATGTTCGATGTGCTCAATGAAGCTGATTTCCTTGTCTGTTTCATACTGGACATGAGCCAAATCTGTGTGAGTAGCTGCAAGTGGCATGGCCACATCAATGGGACATAGTGGCTGGAATCCCAAGCCCACCTGAAAAGGGTTGTGGCCAGTTAAGGTATGAAGAGATCAGTTGTAGTTGTGCTGAAAATAGGGGAGGCTCTCATCCCATGTGCGTGGATGCTTTGAGTTGTACATGCATAGAATGTGTACAATCATCCTATTGAAAACCTCTGTCTGGCCATCAGTTTGAGGGTGGAAGGTTGTGGACTTAGTGAATTTGGTGTCCAGCACTAACTAGAGACTGGACCAAAATGTACTGAGGAACTGACTATCCTGATCTGAGATGATAGACTATGGGATCCCAAAGTGCACCCACACTCATTCAAAGAAGAGCTTAGCAGTGGCCTTTACTGTGATATTCTTCTTGCAGGCCACCATAATGGCCATCTTCGAGAACCTATCGAAGACCACAAAAACACAATCATTTCCATGCTTAGTGGAAGGAAGGCCTAATATGTAATCCATGGAGATGGATTCCCAAGGTCGACTAGGGGTAGGCAGCGGGGTATAGAGGCCTTGCTTCTTGATGGTTGATTTGGTAATGGCACAGGCAGTACATGATCTGATATACTTCTCGACGTCCTATCGAAGATTCGGCCAATAGATAACTTTTGTAGTACTGCCACTATTTTCTCGACCCCGAAATGCCCAGCAGCCCAATTGTAGTGTGCCTCCCAAATCATCTTGGCACGCTCACTTGAAGGAACACAAAGGTGACCCAGGTGGCATAACAGGGCATCCTGGAGGTGAAAATCTGAAACATGCCAACCCTCCAAGAGTGTCTGGTATGTGTGGCCAAATTCTGGGTTGCTTTTGTAGAGAAGTGGCCAATCAGAAGTCTCGCGCCCACAAGAGTTGAGCACGGTCGTCAATGCCATGATCGGTGGTCGACTGAGGCAATCTGAAATATTATTGGTGCTGCCCTTCTTATACTTGATATTCAAATGGAACTGTTGCAGGTATGTAGACCACTTCTGATGGTGATCATTCTGCAATTTCCCTTGGGTATGTATGAACTGCAGGGGTTGGTGGTCTGTGTGGATGATCGTTTCCTTCCCAAAAATGTAATTTTTCCATTGTCGGCAGGCCTACACAATGGCATACATCTCTTTATCATAAGTGGGATACTTCTAGACTGTGTCTAAAAGTGTCTCACTGTGATATGCCACTGGATGCCCATGTTGAGTAAGGACTGCCCCAATAGCATAGTCAGAGGCATCTGTCTCGACCTCAAATGGTTGTTGTAAATCTGGTAACGCGAGCACTAGTGCCATACAGAGGTGATCTTTCAACTCTATGAATGCCTTCTATTGAGATTCGAACCAAAAGAATTTTGCTTTCGCTCCTCCCTTGGTGACTTGACTCAAGGGCCAAGTGATATGAGAAAACCCCAACACGAACCTGTGGTAGAAGTTGGCAAGACTTAGAAAGTTGCAGAGCTCTGTTAGAGTGGTTGGAGATGGACAATCCCGAATGACTTGGATCTTGGTTGGATCCACATGCACCCCTTGTTCATCAATAATGTATCCTTTATACTGAACCTAGGTCATGCCAAAAGTGCATTTCTCCAAATTGGCACATAGCTTGTGTTGCCGCAATGTTTGGAGAACCTGTCGGATGTGGTGGAGGTGCTCTTCCCAACTCTGGCTGAAGATCAGAATGTCATCCACGTATACCACTACAAATGAGTTGGTGAATGGATGCAAGATGTCATCCATTAGCCTCATGACGGTTGCAGGAGAATTCGTCAATCTGAAAGGCATAACCAACCATTCGAAAAGGCCCTCCTTGGCTTTGAAGGCAGTCTTCCACACATCAGAGGGTTCGATTGGTACCTGGTGATATCCTGACTTCATATCGATCTTGCTGAAATATTTTGCTCCCTTTAGTTGGTCCAGGAAGTCATCAATCCCCGGGATCAGGTACCTATTACGAATAGTGATCTTTTTCAATGCCCGATAGTCAATACAGAGTCTCCAAGTCCCATCCTTCTTCTGTACCAACATGATTAGGATCCCACAAGGCGATGAACTTGGACGGATGTGACTTTTCTACAGCAGCTCCTGAATATGCCTCTTGATTTCATCATTCTCCAAAATGGAGCGCCGATAAATTGGTCCATTGGGTAGCAGCGCACCTGGGGTCAGATCGATGGAGTACTTGACCTAACAATGTAGAGGAACCCCTGCGAGGGAGGTGAAGATGTCCTCGTACTCCTCCACGACCTTGTCCATTTGTAGTTGTCATGTGGAGGGGCCCTGTCTAGAGGCCTTGGCCACCATCTTCTTCTTTCCTTGAGGTTGTATCATTAGGAAAACAAATTTCCCGGTTTTTGAAATGAGCTTATTGCATTGTTTTGCAGTAATCAAAGAGATGGTGGTAGGCGGTGCTACCTCTGGTTCCCTATACAACTAATTTCCCAAAGTAATAATAACAGCACGAGCCCTTGATTCATACACAGCATGTCACTTCCACAAGTATGGTTTTCCTAATAATATATCACAAACTTCAAGGGGAGAAATATCACACAATACCTCATCCGTGAAGGGCTTGATGTTGTATGGAAGGCGACACTGCTAGCTCATGTGAAGATCTCGTCCTTGGTGAAGCCACCTGATGGTGTATGGTTGTGGATGTGCTATGGTTGGTAAGCCCAACCGCTTCACGACCTCTATCGAAATGAAGTTATTTTGGCTCCCGCTATCGAAAATGAACTGTAGTGGGGAGCCCTTTACCCACATCTAGGAGTGGAAGAGACACTCCTCCTCCTCTGGATCTTCAAGTTCATTTTTCTGGATCTTGGTGGTAGCAACAATTGTGTTGGGATCTGCATCAATGATCTGCTTCCCTTTTTCATTCCCCTTGTTGGGTTCTAACTCAGAGTCAGAACATGCATCTGATTCTGAAACCTTTAGCTCAGCGACTAATGACTGCTTGGCCCAACACTCACTTGTGTTGTGAGTGGAGCTCTTATGAAACTCACACCATTTTCCCATGTCCTTTTTTGGCTTTGTGGCACTATTCTTTGCTTGTAGCTTTGGCGAGTTGTCTTGGGCTGCCCCACCTTGGCTTTGTCCTTTGTTCTATGGTTTAGGGTCACCTTTCCCTTGCTTCAGATTTGTAGATCCAAAGTCTCGTTTCTTTTGTTTATACTTCTGCTCGACCTTGACGGCATATCGATATGTTGTGTCGAGCAAGGAGATGTTCAGGAATTCTATTTCTTCCTAGATGTACTTGTGCAGGTAGCCATGGTATTTGAGTATCAAATGTTGTTATGAATCCTTAATACCCAACTTTGTGCGAAGGGTATGGAAAAGATTGGTGAACTTCAGAACGTCTTGGTCCCTTCCCTTCCGCAGTGTGGTCCACTTTATCTATTCATCCTCATAGCTTCTGACAAGGTAGTACTGCTCATTGATGGCATCCCAGAATGAATTCCAGGTGGGTGTGGCTAAAAATAGTGAGCTGGTATTTTCATCCTTCTACTTGCAGTAGGTTTCCCACCAATCCTTGATGTGGGGGGCTACTTTGAGAAGAGAAAAAACAAGTTTCCCACCAGTCCTTGACTTGCGGGGCTGCTTTGAGAAGAGAAAAAACAATCTTTTCCCAGCTCGAAAATTCATGAACAAAAAAATAACCCTCTAGCAGATTTAACCATTTATCTACGGCATCTGCCTCTATCTGACCCTCGAATATGGGGATTTCAAAATTAACTTGTACCTTAAAGGGCGTGGCATTTCTAGAGTAGCTACTGGAAGCTGATGCGTTGCTTCTAGGTAGCCGCTAAAGGATTTGGGCAAAGATATCCATCATCACGTTTCATTGTCGCTTGAGGGCTCCTTCGAACAAGATTTTGATAAGATCTCCTACCCCCTTGTCTTTCTTTTCATCTGCCATGGGAGGCCGTCGGGATTTGTGAGGCTGGTCTTGCAAAGGTTGACCAATTCAAGCCCTAACTCCTTATATCCCGACCTCGTTGGGGACATGTAAAGGAAAAAAAAAGAAAAAGAAAACCGCTCTTATACCACTGATTCGGACTTAAATAGGAACGCAACAAATTACAGAGATAACCATAAACACATATGTGCATCGGAAATACTACTTCATTTCATTAGTGTAAAATACTAAAATATGCTTACAAACAGTTGTTACACAAAAATATCGTCACCTTGATTATTTGCAGTCGGTGTAGGTCTATCACCACCTATACCAGCTTCCTAAGCAAGTCTCAAACCTCAGCTCTTCAAAACAAGCTTTAGAAATGAG
>APFE030494608.1:12287-25461 GCA_000404065.3 Pinus taeda | reverse complement strand
TCCGAATCCTTGATACCCAACTTTGTGCGAAGGGTATGGAAAAGATTGGTGAACTCCGGCACGTCTTGGTCCCTCCCCCGCCGTAGCGTGGTCCACTTTATGTATTGATCCCCATAGCTTTCAACAGGGTAGTACTGCTCCTTGATGGCATCCCAGAATGAATTCTAGGTGGGTGCGGCTGAAAATAGTGAGCCAGTATTTTCATTCTTCTGCTCGTAGTAGGATTCCCACCAGTCCTTGACGTGGGGGGCTGCTTTGAGAAGAGTGAAAACAATCTTTTCCCAACTCAAAAATTCACGAACAAAAAAATAACCCTCTAGAAGATTTAACCATTTATCTACGGCATTTGCATCTATCTGACCCTCAAATATGGGGATTTCAAAATTAACTTGTACCTTAAAGGCGTGGCATTTCCAGAGTAGCTGCCAGAAGTCGATGCGTCGCTTCTGGGTAGCCGCTGAAGGATCTAGGCAAAGCTATCCATCATCGCGTTCCTTTGTTTACCAAGGGCTTCTTCGAGCAAGATTTTGACAAGATATCCTACCCCCTCGTCTTTCTTCTCATCTGCCATGGGAGGTTGTCGCGATTTGCAAGGCTGGTCTTGCAAAGGTTCGACCAGTTCAAGCCCTAACTCCTTATATCCGACCTCATTGGGGACATGCAAAGAAAAACAGAGAAAAGCAGATCGCTCTGATACCACTGATCTAGATTTAAGTAGGAACGCAACAAATTACAGAGATAACCATAAACACAGATATGTAGTGGAAATAATACTTCATCTCATTAATGTAAAATACTGAAATATGCTTACAAACAGTAATGGAAATAAACGAGCTAGGGTGATGGTAGCTTATCTCTGAGAAGGGATGTGGCGGCTACATGCCTCTAAATTGTGTTACAATGAGGCTCGAAGGCCTATTTATTGTTGAGAAATAATGAAAAACCCTTAACATCCCAAAACCTAACCCTAGAAGATGAAACACCAAATTGTGGGCCCCGTTTTGGGTAAGTTGGTACATCAAATTCCCAGGGTCGTAACTTTGGCATACGATCTCCGTTTGATGCGTATAATAGCTCGTTAGAAAGATCTATCCCAACACTACAACTTTGGGAAGGGCAACATGGGTCCATGGACCCATGTTTCCCCCAGATTTCCCAAAAAATGTTGTTTAGGGCCTCAAAATGGCTCCGGAAGTTCAGGACCCGAAAAACGGCTAAAAATAGTAAACTATTCTACAATTTAGGAAACTGAAAATGCAGAGAAACAATGGTGGGGGTCCAAGTGGACTTGGCAGGTGGCCACCAATATCCCCTTGGAACATTTGATGCTTTAAAAAATTCCTTGATAAAGTCATCATTCATGTATGCTCCTAATTATCAAAAAGACTTTAACCTGTATCTCGCTACGCAAATACAACCATCGCTATGGTTTTAGTGCAAGAAAATGATAGAATAGAACATCCTATATATTATTTAAGTCAAAACTTAAATGATACAGAAAGTAAATACTCCTATGTTGAAAAGTTGGCTTTAGCAGCTATTCAAGCAGTATAGAGATTTCGACACTATATACTCTTTCGCAAAACTACCATTGTGTCAGATTGCAACCTTATGACCTACATTCTGTCGCGTCAATTACTGGGTTGCAAATATTCCAATGGATAGCCATTTTGCAAGAGTTTGATCTGGAATTCACCAAATCCAAGTCAAAGAAGTCTCTCATCTTCACGGAGTTACTTTGTGACCTTCCATCTTCATCCAATGATTTAACATCTAAAGCATCAAATGTGGATGAGACTCTGTTTCTGATATTGTCAAGCAATTCATGGTATGGAGATATACTGATCTATCTGAAAACCCAAACTTTTATGCCAAACACCTCTCACTCAGAACAACGATGTATTCGATACTAAACAAAAGACTACATGATCGTCGGTGATACACTTTACCGCCGTGGTGTCGATACAATTCTGCGAAGGTGCCTCACGTATGAGGAGGCTGAAAAAGTTCTGAATGACTATCATTCAGATGCATGTGGGGGGCATCTATCTGGTTATGCTAATATACAAAAGATCTTATGAGCTGGTTACTTCTGGCCAACCATATTCAAAGATTGCATAATTTCAGTCAGAAGTTGCCATGCTTGCAGATTTTTGATTGCAAAACCAGATTACTACTCGTACCCCTGCATCCAATAGTTATTGTTGGGCCATTTGCCAAATGAGGCATTGATTTCATCACATGTAACCCCACCTCGGCCGGGGGGCATGGGTATATTATAGTCACTGTCGACTATTTTACAAAATGGGCCAAGGCGATGCCTACATTAAACAAGAGCAGCGAAATGACTGCTCTGTTCTTTTTCAATCATGTATTCTCTAGATTCGGTGTTCCATAGGCTATAGTCACAGGTCATGGATTGCATTTTTGCAATCACATGATGGTGGAATTGACTGCCAAATTAGGACTGTCCCACGATAGTTCTATTCCATATTATCCACAGGCTAATGGACAGGTTGAGGCGATCAACAAAGTCCTTAAGTGCATGCTGTAGAGAATGATTGGATTCCACAAATAGAATTGGCATTTAATCCTGTACTCAGCTCTATGGGCATATAGGAATTCAGTGAGAAATGCGACCGGATTTACGCCTTTTCAGTTGGTGTATGGTCTAGAAGCTGTCTTACCAATTCAGTGCAAAATTTCGTCTCTCAAGCTCGCAATTGATCTACTTCCCGAAACTTTGGAGGAAGAGGCTCGTTTCTTGGAACTAATCTGGTTGGATGAAACCCATCGTGATGCCGTGTTGGCTAATGAAGCACATAAGAAATGTGTCAAGGTGCAATTTGACAAAAATGTCAAGCCTCGTGTCTTCTCAGAAGGTGATCTAGTCTTGCTTTACGATCAAGACTCTAACAAATTGGGAGTAGGAAAATTCGAACCATTATGGATGGGCCCCTACATTGTTAAATGAGTATTGACAAAAGGAGCCTACGAGTTGGTCGATTATGATGGGATTCCACTGTTGTAGCCCCGAAATGGGTTGTATCTTAAGCATTACTATGCTTGATTAAGTGTAGTACACTCTTTGTATATATACTTTTGTTACATTTTTGTTTTCTTTTAGAGTGATCATTTTGGTTAGGTAGTCCACTTTGCATTTGTTGTAGATGCCATAATTTTTGGAATCATTTGTTGGGTATGCCGACAGAGCTAGTCGCAGTACGCGGAATCTATCTTCTGCGGCCTAGGCCATTTTCACTCCAAGCAGTGAGTTAGTGAGTTTCAGGGGGATATGTATTGGTCGATTGGTGGACAACATCGCTGAGTATAGTGCGTTGATTGAACTTCTCTATGATGCCATTTCACATGGCATATGCCGACTCGTTGTCAGGATAGATTCACAACTCGTCATTCTACAACTCACTAGCGTTTATTCCGTTCGGAACCCGGCTATTTATCGTATGTTCCTAAGAGTCAAGATTTTGGAAAGACAGTTTGATTCCATTCAATATCAACATATTTCCAGAAACTTAAACACATTAACTGATTCATTAGCAAACTATGTGTTAGATAGACATTTGCAACATTTTTAAAGAAAGCATTGTGCATTAATATTTGCATCAGGATTGCATAACTTAACCAGAATAAAACTCCGAAAATCAAAAATATATAACTGTTTATAGTTTTTACAAAATGTTTTGTGTCCAAGAAAAAATTGGTCACATGACCAAGAAAATCAAAATGAACGCAGAAACACATCCTAGACTAATGATGCTGGTGATAACATGTCACCGCCTGTGTGATCATACACAAGAGTCGGGTCCATCAACTCGGCACACCAGTAGTGTGGCGCTGTAACCTCAAGGGTAACTTATCGGTCCTAACATCCTAGATACTAAGAGTAAGGCCCTGGACCTGATCTTGCAGCACTGCCAGGGTCTCTGATATGTCCAGATCTCGAAGGATAGCCCTCCCTACAGCCTCTCCTGCTGGAGCGTCAGCTGCCACCCGTGGGTGTGCCACTAGTCGCACTGGCCCAATATCTGCATACACATATGAGTTCGTTTAGTCTTTATAACATTTAAGAAGACAAAAACATTATAAAACTAATAAACAAAGATGTGGTCAAATCATTTTACCTATCGCACTCCACTGCTCGCCAGCTGGTAACGACAAATCTAGGTCACCTTGGAAATCCATCCCGACATATAGATACTCCACAAAGACCATCTCCCGACGGTTGAACCACTCAAAGAAGGCATCAAAGAAAGAAATTTGTGATTGAACAACATGTCTGGCCATAATGTAAACCCATCTCTGCATCCGTGGTTCCCTCGGTGCTGGCAATCCTAGTGAAATGTACTGAGGCTGCATCAGTGGAATCTTCTCTAAGGCAAAAGCTGTCAGTATTGAACCATAACCAAAATTCTTGAATCTTCCATTATTTACCTTGAAGAGCTATTTTTTTATAACAGGAAGTACCACCTCACACCAGTTGAACACCTTTGGTTCCAGGAATTCCAGGGCATACTACATGTAAGATTTGTTTGCCAAATGAAGAGCCGTGCTACCAGCCAATCTAGCAAAGGTAAATAAGATGGTCCTCAAGGGCCGATCAATGAAATCACGGATATTTATCTTGCCATCTCTACTGGGCTGAGATCCATCTCTACAAAACTAACAGATATAATCTCTCACAGATTCACCCCCACGGGTGGATCCTGATAGTGAAAGAGGAGCACCCTGTCTCGATAACCCCGTCAGAAAGTAAATATCCTCAACTATCAATGGAATAGATTTGCCTCTGATCTGGAATACTTGGTCGATCAGATCCCAAGCATCGAGAAAATATTGCAACAAACTGATTTGTTGCCTCATGCTGGATATGCGGAAGAATTTGAGCAAACCACAGTTTCGTAATGCAGTAATTGTGCCCTGATTGTGTAAGGAAATCATGTCCTCTTCTTCATGTTCGCATTCACGCCATGTAATTACCATCTTGATCCAACAAAAATCTGAAACAAAGACAAAAGATAAGTTAGGATCCAAATTTGAGCAAAAACAGGCAAAAATTTCATGAGAAATCACTATGCAAAGTTTCCCTTTTGCGCCCATCGCACCTTGCCTTTGAGCAAGGTGAGATGCATACTGACTGGCCAGTGCACAACTCAGTATGCATTGCTCCTTTCGATGTGGGACAGGTACGATGATGGGAGAACGAGTTCTTAAAACCCCAAGGGCCCAGAAGAATGGGAAAACTTGCTCAAAATAAAAAAAAAGGATGGAATTAAAATGAAGAGTTCAGGGTTAGCTCCTCCCTGGTCTTGACGGCGTGGAGAATAGTCCACCGGATCTCCCAAAAACAACTGGTGAAATTTGAGGGGGAAAACCACTCCAGAGCTCCAAAATCCCAAATTTGAAATGGAATGATGAAAATGAAAGGTAAAACTACTTTCTATGTTACTATTCACATACTTCAAGTAAAATGATAGTTTTAGTTCATTTTATCGTACATATATATGTATTTCTAATCAATTTGATGGAGTGATTGAGCAGTTTAAACGACTGTTGAAAGAATATCATGTGCTAAAACAAAAAAAATATTTGACCACTTCAATGAGCAATGTTATCGTATGGTTCAAGCTCGTTAAAAAATAAACCTACTACTGAGCATATGTTCCCCCAAAGTTCAAGCTCGCTAAAAAATGAGCCCACCTTCGATAAATAACCGTTGTGATCACAATTATGTCAGCCTTTTGAACCTTGGTCGTGTTCCCTCCATCACCTTCATCTGTTTGGCTGATCATACACTTCCACTTGATTATTTACCATTTTGAGGAACAACTGCGATGAGTGGTCTTGTTAGCCACCCTCTTCACATCACCATGTTTTGAGAAGTTCCAAGATTACCCAGAACCAGTTGCTATCCTGGATCCACTCGTTCCTCAAAAAACGAGTCCACTTTAAACCCTTTTCAGACTCTCTAAATATGAAAAGATTTTTGAGTAATTGGCCTCTCCAGCTCGCTAAAGTGATTGGAAGTGCCATCCCTCCTATGTATTTTAAACTTTTCAGACCTGAGGGATTATCTCACAAAAAAGTTCGAGCGCTTGTCTTTTTTGGCTCGCTAAAGTGATCGAAAATTCATCCCTTTTGTATTATTTTAATCTTTTTCAGACTTAAGGGATTATGCTATGAAAAAGAACTACTGGAGTTCTCTTTTCGTCCCTTTTCAAACTCTCAAAACAGGAAAAGGACCGAGTTGTCTTTGTCGTTAAACTTGTTAAAACAATAGCGACAAACTTGTCCACCTAGACAAGAACGAGTTTCACTGTCGCTAGACTCACTAAAAAATAGCGACAGGTTTGCCTGAAGGGAAAATTATAGAACAAGCATATGTTATCCTCCTCAAGATTAACAAAAATAAAGAGGTACTGGTCAGAAATGACTGGGGAAAAAGGGAATAAAACTTAAAGAACTTTATGGTAGTAGGTCGCTCTTGAACATGACACTTTCACTCCATCACCATGATTGAGTCGAGTTGGGTTATTCCATTTACCGGTCATATCACCATTGGTCCTCCATACCATCCATATTTTGGGGTTAACGCTACCAATCCATCTTAGTGTCGTCGATATGTTCAAGAGAAGTCATTCAAAGAATTCACCATCCAGTCAATGCCTCATCCACTGCAATACCTTCAACCTCTATTTTTCATGACCGTCATTCCTGAACCTTGTATCATCAGAGCGTTTTCACCTCTAGAAAATCATTTGCTTCGTTTTGTGTCGTAGATGTGGGATACATTAAGGCCCTCCTACAATGGGTCACTTCTTTTTGACATTAGCTTATTATCCAAGAAGTTGACTTAGAAACAACCCTTTCAGTACTTTGAAGCTTGCATGCCTCAATGGCAAGTTTCTCACTTTTGGCGATAGGTTTACATCAATGTCCTTCGACTGAAAGATTTTGCATGGTGTTCGACATCGGATCATATATTCACACCACGTTAATTGTACTGTAGTACCTTGAGGGTCATTATCATTATCAGTGATTCCTCTTGCGCCTGTTAACAACTTACATTATTGGCTAGTAATCAGGTGATGTCTTTCCATGTTCGACTTCATAACATATTTTCACATGGATCGACTTGTACATCGGGCAAAAATTGAATGAGTTTGAAGGCCTTGGATCTAGTTTCATCCATCCGGGCTGCAATATATTCAGCAGTATAAAGACATCAAATGTACACAAAAGCTGAACAGATAGTCATCTAAGCCAGAGAAGATGACTCTTCATATGAAGAATCACCAGTCTGCAACTGCAGACGATTGTCTATCCTATGTACATGAAAATGAATTTATAAATCTGAGCATGGGAATGCCCGCCTCAGCTAGATCATGAAAATAATATGATGATGATGTATTGTATTGTGTCTTATACAAGTCACCTTCCAGTTCGAATACCTTGGATCCTCATGATAAAGCATTTCACCCGACATCAAAAGATTTACGACTTCATGCTTTAGGGGACAACTGTTATAGACATATTTGGGCACTGCAACCCCAATATTATATGTCGATAAACCAAGGGATTTTTAACCCCTAAAAGTGTTGTTTCATATGCTAAAGGATCATGGTCAACTTATTACATCATTCCCCAAAAGTTCCACCTAAAAAACCACTAAGAACTGGCCAAAACTGGACCATACTGACTGCTCCACTGTTAGGGTGCAATGCATACTGACTTCTACACTAGCTAGGTGTGATGCATACTGAAGAGGCCTTCTGTGGGGTGCGATGAGTGAGGATGGAAAAATGTCTGAGATAGTTTACTAAGTGGATGCTCATGGAATCTTCCAGAAACTTCTCATATGACACTTGCCTCTCTGAATTCGCCCAGGGATGAGTAAGAGATCCAAGAAATCTCCAAGTGGAACCAAGAACAACAAGTGGAATGACACTAATAAAAAAACCCTGAGATGACTCACACCCTTGCAGACATCTATAAATGGATCCCTCGTCTGAGATATCTAGGGGCTGGAATTTTGTAATTTGTAAGGAAGTGCTGATAGTTTGTCTTTGAGAAAGAGCATTGTATTGTTGGGTGATCTTTCTTTTCATGAGGTGAAGAGGGCTTTGATGCTGGGAGGATGATGTTGGATCAAACAAATGGGTTGTAATTCTCCCTTCTACTATTAATAAAGTTCTTTGAGTTTTCCTCCATACAATCGTGTATTTGTGGATGTTGTTGTTTGTGAATGCCATTGTATGATCAAAGTATTTATGATTCTGCATTGTTTATGATATAATAGATCGAGATGCTTTGATGGTGTTTTCTTACTTTGTCTCTACAGGTATTCATTGAGCGGGATAAGTAGGAGAAGAGGTGCAAACTCTATCAAGGGAGAGAGAAATCAAGCAAGGAGTCAAGTGGAAGATCCAGGTTGGTCTCTTTGCTCCTCTCTTATCTATCATACATAAAGGAAATCGCAAATTGCTTTGATTGTTTGTTTCTAGGATAGTTGCCAATCCTAGTGGGACTAGCAGATCGAAAAGACACTAGTTTTCCTGGAAACAAGTAGGCGCATCGGAGATTGATCCTCCGCTTGGGGGCATTAGTTCACAAGATAGACCTGGCACTAGTATAGAGTTAGAGAGGAACATATCAGTTATTTCTTGAGTACTCTTTTAGTCGGAAGATAAAATCAAAGTTGAAGAGCTTTCAGAGTGGGTTGTGGCTCCAAATTCTCCTCTTCCTTCTAATCATCCAAACGGTCTACTATATGTTGGAACTCTGACCCATAGGCCTTCGAGCCCAGGTTTACATACATATATAACTTCGATGACCACTGTTGGAAGCATGGCATCTATGATGAGTGCTGCGAGCATGCAGACTCCCATATCTGTACAAGGGGGAGGAACTATTTCCATCCCTTCTATTACTCCCAGCACACTATATTTGGGTGTACTTCCATTTTGTCAACGAGTGGAATTTTTCAAGCTACTGCATATGGTTTTGGATTCATCCCTTTTGGAATACCGTCTCACGGGATTCTTTCAGTTCCTTTAAACATGCCATCGACCACCTCTACATCCATGATGAGTGGATCAACTTATTTTCAGGGTTTCCCATGTGGAAGTGGTCATATACCACATTCCAATCCAACAATAGGGTCAATGCCTTTTTCTTTTACAAGTTAAGGTAATAACCCTTTCCAGAGTTGGATAAACCCTATGGTTAGTGGGATAGGAGCTGGGAATCTGTTGGGTGTGGAGCATGATTATTTAGAGGTCTTTGTTTCAGCTGGATGTATATGCCACGAAGATTGTACACCCCTCCATGTGGGGGGGACTTTTCCCCCCCGCAGAGGTCTGGGGGGGTTAATCCCCCCTGGATGGGGGGTCTGGGGGCCAGCGGTCCCCCGGCGGGGGTTTCAGGGGTAGTGCCCCCGAAGCTAAAAACAGATGTAAAATTACCTTTTAAAAGTATAGTAATTTCTAGTCAATCTGGGCTGTCCATTAGTCAGATGATATGATGGTAGAATTTATGTTTAGTTTAGGGTTTTTTTGCCCTAGAAGGCAACCCCTCTCTTTGTATGAGGGCATTGTATTGAGGCTATGTGATACTGTGCGAGAAATAGAGGATATTACAACGGATCTGCTGTAGGTTGTGTCTCTTCATTTTGCTAGATAATAGAAAGGAAGGACTGGCTGTTCGGGTTGGACATAGCCCAAACTGGGTGAACCACGTATATTCGTGTCTCTCTTGTTTTATGCGTTTTCTGTGTTTATATTTTTGCAACATTTTATGTGTTCCATTATTCTTTAATATATAAATCTCTAACAACTGGTATCAGAGCCGAAGGTCTATTTGGTTGAAAACTCGCTGGAAAGAAGGGTTTCTCATTCAAGTCGGAGCAATGGCGGAAGATGGTAAGTTTAGGGTTGAGAAATTTAATGGCCAAAACTTCTTGATGTGGAAGATGTAGATGGAAGATTATCTGTATCAGAAAGATCTGTACCTACCATTGAGTGGAAAAACAAAGATGCCGACGGGTATGACATATGAAAAATGGAACCTTCTCGATAGAAAGGCACTCAGAACAATACGGCTATTCCTCACAGTATCGGTCGCCTTCAACATTTCGAAGGAAACAATGACAAAAGGTTTGATTCAGGCATTGGCGAAACTATATGAAAAACCCTTGGCCTCAAACAAGGTATTTCTTATGAAACGGTTATTTAATATGAAGATGTCGGAAGGTGGATCTATTGGAGACCATTTAAATGATTTTAATACAGTTACAAGTCAGTTAAGTTCTGTAGGGGTAAACTTTGATGATGAAGTTAGAGCTCTGTTATTTTTGTGCTCATTTACAGAAATTTGGAATGGTTTAGTAATGGCCATTAGTAACTCTGTTTCTGGATCTAGTACTTTAAAGTTTGATGATGTTGTCAGTGCTATCCTTAGCGAGGCACTGCGTTGGAAAAGCTCCGGTGAGACATCGGATAATGCTTTGAGTGTAGAGTCTAGGGGAAGAAGAATGGAAAGAGGAAAGAGCTCAGGATATGGTAGTAAATCAAGGAAAGGCAGATCCAAGTCTAGATCGGGGATAGTGTGCTGGAAATGCGGAAAGAAAGGACACCTAAAGAAAGACTGTAGATCTCGGAAGGGAAAAGGAGATGCACAACAAGAAAATAATCATGAAGCAAATGTGACATGTGAGGTGTTACAAGATTCTTTAATTCTTTCTTTCGAAAATATTACTGATTCCTGGGTGGTAGATTTAGGGGCCTCATTCCATGCCACACCTGATAATAAATATTTTCATGACTATGTTCAAGGAGATTTTGGACAAGTTCGTTTGGGTGATGACAAAACTTGTAAAATTGTTGGAATGGGTAAGGTTCTTGTGAAACAGCAGAATGGAAACCAATGGCTACTACAGGAGGTAAGACATGTTCCAGATCTGAAGAAAAATCTGATTTCAACAGGGCAGTTAGGCAGTGAAGGTTGTGTGAAAACTTTCACAGATAAAGCTTGGAAGGTCACCAAAGGAGCCCTGGTAATAGAAAAAGATGAAAAGGTTGATACATTGTATTTATGCAATGGTATTTCTAACTATGTTAATGCTTTAACTTCTAAAGGAGCAGATGCAGCATTATGGCATCATAGGCTCGAACACATGAGTGAGAAGGGGATGAAGATTCTTCACTCAGGGAATTTGTTGCCGGGTTTGAAGAATGTTGATTTGGACTTCTGTGAGAATTGCATTTATGGAAACAGAAGAGAGTTAGATTTCTCAGAGTGGGAAAGAAAAGAAGAGCAAAAAAATAGAGCTTGTGCATACAGATGTATGGGGACCTGCTCAGGTATCATCTCTCGGTGGCTCTCGTTATTATGTTACTTTTATTGATGATGCAACTAGAAAAACTTGGATTTATTGTATTAAGAATAAATCTGATGTATTTGATACTTTTAAGAAATGGAAAGCTTTGGTTGAGATTGAGACGGGAAAGAAATTGAAGTGTCTTAGATCAGACAATGGAGGTGAATATTGCAGCAAAGAGTTTGATAGGTACTATTCAAAGCATGGAATTCACAGAGAGAAGACAGTTCCAAGAACACCACAAGAAAATGGTGTGTCAGAAAGGATGAACAAAAAAAACATGGAGCATGCAAGGTGCATGAGATTGCATGTAAGATTGCCTTTACAATTTTGGGTAGATACTGTAGATACTATTGTTTATCTAATAAACAGAGGTCCTTCAAGTTCCTTGGATGGTGGTGTTCCAGAGGAAGCATGGATAGGTAAAAAGGTAAACTACTCCTTTTTAAAGCCTTTTGGTTGTGATGCCTTTGTCCATATTAATAAATAAAATAGAACAAAGCTTGAGGCAAAATCAAAGAAATGTACCTTTATTGGATATGGTGTTAGTGATTTTGGTTATCGCTTATATGATTATGAAAATCACAAAATCATTAGGAGAAAATATGTAATATTCAATGAAAAGGTCTTGTATAAGAATCAATTGTAGGAAAAGAAACAGGAAAAAGAAAACAAGGAATACACAATGCTTGATGAGATCAGTGAAAAAGTAAAAGTGCCTGAAAATAATAATAATCAACAATCACAACAATAGCAACCACTACAACAACAACAGACACCCCAAACACCTGAAAGTGGTGTTAGAAGATCTACCAGGATAAGTATACCCCCTGAATGGTACTCTCCTTCATTATATTATTTATTGTTGACTGATTCTGGTGAACCCGAATGTTATGAAGAAGTAATGTAGGTTGAAAGCAGGAAAAAGTGGGAGGTAGCCATGGAAGAAGAGATGGACTCCTTAATGCATAACCAGACTTGGGACTTAGTTAGGTTGTCTGCAGGTAAAACTACATTACAGAATAAATGGGTTTACAGGCTGAAGGAAGAATATGGAGGAAAATAGAGACACAAAGCTAGACTTGTGGTGAAGGGGTTTGCACAGAAGAAAGGTATTGATTTTGATGAAATATTTTCTCCTGTTGTTAAAATGACTTCAATCAGAACTATTTTAAGTCTAGTAGTTGATATTTTCATCTTGACATTTGACGTAAGACACCTTTTCTCTCATGGAATTTGGAAAGAAAGATATAATATGCAGTAGCCACAAGGATATGAGGTGAAAGAAGGAGATACTAGTGTCAGGTTTAAAGAAGCTGTAAATGGCCTAAAACAGGCTCCAAGGCAGTGGTATCTAAAATTTGACAAGTTTATGTCTGAAGAAGGTTATACTAGATGTCACTTTGATCATTGTGTTTATCTGAAAAAGAAAAATGATGGCAGCTATATTATATTGTTATTGTATGTAGATGACATGCTTGTTACAGGGTCTAACATGTAGGAAATAAATGTGCTAAAAAAAAATTGGAAAATTCATTTGCAATGAAGGATTTGGAAGTTGAAAAACACATCCTTGGTATGAGAATAACTAGAGACAGGAAAAATCACAAATTAAAATCGTCTAAGAATGAGTACATACAAAAGGTGTTGAAAAGATTTAATATGCACAATGCAAAGCCAATTAGTACACCTTTTGCTAGCCATTTCAAACTTAGTAAGGAAATGTTCCCAAAGACCCAAGAAGACATGGATTATATATCTAAAGTTACATATGCATCA
>APFE030494605.1:245255-265898 GCA_000404065.3 Pinus taeda | reverse complement strand
AAAGTGGAAATAGATTGGTGTGGTAGCCAAGAACCTGTATGCACTTGAGGTACAAGATGCATGCAAAGCCTTGAGGAGCAAGGCAAAGGTTAGATACTTGGTGGTTGAGAGGGAGAATAAATTACCTCTCAACATGCAGCACCAAAAGAAGTCTCAGATGATTGTGGAGGAGCCACAATTGGTGAAGCAGCTTCAGGAGGTTGTGGAGTAGCCACAACTAGAGAAGCTGAGAGGAGATCGAGTAGAGACATATACTAATGCAGAGACCTCCAGTAGGGGGAAACTTTGAGCCAGGTGGGTAGAGGGATCACATGCAGCCATACCTCCAGGTAGGAGGTGGGGCGATGTGGAGTGATCGTCCCAAGGATGAGGGGCAAGATCCTTGAGGTACCCAACGTCTTAGATGAGACCTTGCTACGGGAGCCCCGATGTGGAATAGCAAGAACTGACTGATTGGGTAGAGACAGGTGTGGATGAAGCGGCAGAGAGAGCGACAGTGCAGGGAATCCCAGGACAGCGCATAGCTAGCAGGCTGCAGCAATGCGAGAGGCACAAGTGTTTTGCACAGTGCTAGGTGGCACAGAGAGGTGTGCAATGGTGCAAGATGCATGGAGATGTTGCAATAGCACAGATGTCAGAGAGGGAGCACTTGTCAACAGTAGGTAGATCTTTAGCATCAGAGTATGTTCCTAGCCCAACAGAGTGGTCAGTTGGGAATGTTTTTGTTCCAAGTGTTGTTGGAGGAAGTGGACCAGGTACATGTGTTGCATGCAGAACATTCCAAAGTTACAAGATCGGGTTCGAGAGGAAGCCTTTCTTGTTGAGAGAGTGTTGAAAAATGTGCAACAAGAAATGTTAAATTTAGAATGTGCTAAAAATAGGACTCCTAAAAATAGCAGTTTGGCCAGTGAGGTCATTGGCCACCTTGGGTGAGAGGTGAAACTACTAAAAATAGAAAGTTCTAAAAATAACATTTCTGGCTCCCTTCCTATTTATAGCAGTCCCTGGTCTATCTATAGGAAGTAAAAACGAATTTGGTCTTAACATTAGTTTAAAATATAAATTAATTAATCTCCATGAGCTAATTAGTTAAGGAAAAACAAACTTGAAGTCTATGTGAGGACATGCAATAGTTTATCTATTAATTGGTGAATTTATCCGCCAGTTAAAGAGATAAGGATGAGTTGTAATTAGTTGGCTCAGTTAACTGAGTCAAGTCCAGTTAGATTAATTTAACAAGTTGTTAAATTAATGAGATTCAGTTTGCTAATGCTTGCATGCATGTAACAACTGGTAGTTTCAGATAATTGAATATTATAGCTTAAATAACTCATGCATGTCAGTTCAGACAAGGACCCAGTTGAGATCAGAAAAGGTACAGTGTACTATCATTTGGACGAATATTTTTCCTGTAAAGGAAGCTCATCCATGATGGGATTTATCTCCTTCAGGTTTGTGCAGTTATTTCAGAGGTCAGTGTTGTGTGTGAGGTGAGAATCACACAGGTTGCAGCTGGAGAACCCAGGAAAAACTGTGCATAGAAATAGGAGGCTTGGAGGGCAGAGGAGAAGGTTTGTGAGAAGCCTTTTACTGTCTATGAGCAACAGAGGGATTGTACTGAGAGATAGATAGCTTCTGAGCTAAGGCTTTGTGTAATCCGGACTATATTTCCACTTGTATGATAATACAGAGATGGGGTCTTAGGCAGGTTCTTTCCCCGGGTAAATTCTTCTGTGTTATGTGTGATTGATTCCTTCTTATCAGATATATGTGTTCTTATTGATGTTGCTCATGGTTGATTAAGCTTCCGCTAAATTGTTTGTAGAAGTAGATCAAGTGTTTTGCTTTAGTACATTACATTACCAGGTGATCTACAAGTGGGAAATTTCTACAGCCTCGGAGAGCCACAGATTTGGGCAAGGTCCACTAAGGATTCCACCTCATGGCTCATCACCTTGCTATTGGGGCCCATAGTATTCAATGGCAGGATGGATCAATGTCAGTGATTTAGTTAGATTCTAGAGCAACAGCCGCAGACTAGTAGTAGTCAAATGTGGGGAGTGCAGTGCAATGTTGGCAACGGTGCAGGTGGCACAGTGCAGAGTCAAAACTAGTGCAGTTGGCACAATGAAGAGTCAGTAGCAGTGCAGGTGGCACAATGTAGACTTAGCAACAACACAGATTCTTCTGTGACAGTGCAGAGGCTAGTACAAGTCAATACTCGAGAGACAGATGCATCATTCTAAACACAGATGATTCGGTATTTCGGATGCTTCTCAGTTGCAGTTGTTGCAGTAGCACCAACAAAAGATGAGAGGGAGTTGTAGTGCAAATGCAGTGTTGGCAACAGTACAATGGGGTCAACAACATCACAAATGCAACACCAGAGTTGCGCAGTGGTTGGTGGGCAATGGTAAACAGTCACAGTGGCCAAACATAAGTAGCATGATAGGAGATGATATAGAGACAGAGAGTTGTGGTAGGGTGTGCAGCACTAGAACACAGTCCTTGCTAAGAGGGAGTGTATTTTTTTGTAGCATCAGATGTGTTCTATCCATGAAATTTGTTGGAGAGGTTGGAATACGTGGGATCTCAATAACCCAACAGTCGTTTCTATAAATTCCACCTAGAGATGACTTAATTAGATTATTAAACTATTTTTTAATGTTTCATAAGCCTAAATTTAGGATCATTGGTTAATTATTCATAATTAGTTAAGTCAATGTGAGAATAGTATATAAACTCACATGGATCGACCTCAAGATGATCATAGTCCTTGATCAAGAGTTAGTCTTGTTCCTTGGAATCCCAACGAAGGATTATAAGAACAATTCGATGGGCACTTGGGGAAGACACACCAACAGTTCGATTTCCAGAGAGAAGCAATAGTTGTCGGAAGGCCAGAGACCAAAGAAGAGTTAGTGAGGGGAAGAAACAACAATCCAAAGGAATTTTATCCAAAGAGACAACAACAAGAGGTCAAATTATTCCCAGTGGGGCAAAGTAGAGTACTGCATAGTATTTTCTCAGTTTCATTTTTATGTGTGTGTGTGTGCTAGTATTTTCTTAGTTTTCACATCTATTATTTCCACAATTTTATTTGTGAAGGTGTAGTGTGATTTATTCAGTATTTTTCGTAGCAAATAAATTGTTAAATTAATAAACAATTAGAATAACAATTTACAATTGTTGCAATAGGATATCAATTGTGAACTTTTTACAAAGGCTTTGCCGAAAGGGAAGTTCTTGGTCTTTAGAAAGCAACTTGGACTAGTTGAGATTACCCTTTTGAATAAGGGTATGGCCTGATCAAGAACATTGAGCAGTGCTCTCCCCCCCCTTCCCCTGGTTCATCTCCATTGTGTGGAATGGAGTTATAGGACTCTTGGGAATGAGATACCTCTAACGGATAGGATGTTGAGACCTGAGATCTTCCATAGTCAAAGTATGCCCCAATGAGCGTCCCCCCCACTCTGTGGGATAACCTCTCCCATCTGGCCAATGGGTTGAGGGACTCGGGATACAGTGTGATCCCTACCCCTTGTAGTTGGTGGATCTCACCCAAGTTGGTGGATGCATGTGTTCTACCATCTAACTATTTAGGGTTAAAATGGACGATTAGGGCAATAAGGTAGATTTTGATCCTTACGTCTAGTAAGTTGATCTCACCTATTGTATGGGACATTGGGATACAGTGTGATCCTTACGCTTGGGTTAGGTTGGTCTTGCACATTGTCTTTAGTTCCAGGTGGTAGCTATGGCTCCCCAACGATGATGTCAATTATGGTGATGATGATGATTTTAGGTGGTAGCAGAGTTTCCCCGATGGCGATAGAGGCAAGGTCGTAGTTGGAGCTCCCCTACAACATTTCTTATTTAGATTTGATAATGTTCAGCATGAGATGGGAATAGAAAATCATAGATGGTACATGGTGACAAGATGACATGATGATCGTTGGACAGATATTGACAGGTGGAATTTGTCCTAGTTGAGAGGGAGTTTTAAATTATACAAGCTAAAATTCCACTTTGGACAACACATTTGATGAAGATAACCATTGCATTGAATTCCTCTTTTCAAGAGGACCAAAATCGACCTAAATATCACTCAAATCAGTGAAGGAAAAGTGTGTTTTTTTTATTTAAGCCCTCACATGTGCAAATTGTCAAGGTTAGCTTCAACTTCATGTAGGTTCATGAAGCCCTAATGTCATGTCTTTTCACCCTCAACAATTTGTATAAATAAGAGAGACTTCCAACCTCATTTGGCACCTCACTCATTCATTCATATCTTCTCTCTCCTCATATGGTTGGTTCGTATAGCTATTGGGTAGCATAATTATCTCACACATGTGGCAAGGAGGAGGACAAATTGCAAGACCGAATTTTAAAAATTTGTTGCAGGGTTGACCAACGTTGATGAGGGGTGTTTTGACCTCATTTTTCTATGATTTTTCCACCAAAATTTTGATCTTTGTAGGACGCATATTTTGGCACAAAAACCAAGAATTTTTGGGCACATTGACTGAGGTTAATTGCATGTTTGACCACAGGAAAAAGAGAATACTTTGACTAAGTTTGACCATCTATTTTGGGACTATTTTGACTTTGACTAGCTTCAAATCTCGAATTTGACTGTCCTAGAACGATTCGCTGAAGGGTTGACTTGACTGTGAACTGTTGACTAGTTAGGGCATTGACTGTTGTTGTTGACTGGGATAGATTTGCACTAAGTTGATTGTTGTTGATTCTCTCTTTTTGTTGTTGACTGGGATAGATTTGCACTAAGTTGATTGTTGTTGATTCTCTCTCTTTTGTCTCTGTTTTCGATGGTGGATTGGATGTTGGATATTGAAATTGGATATTGGATGATGTACTCTTTCTTCGTTGAACATTTGAAGACAATATAATAGAATAATAATTGTAAGGGTTCTCCCCCTAGTGGGGTTTTTCCCTAGCCATTGACCAAATATCGTCTCTCTTGTCTCTTGGTTGTCTTTCATTGTGAATTTGTTTAATTGTTCTATCTATTATTATTCTACTATTGTTCTACTATTGTTCTACTATTGTTGGATAATTGAAGAAGTGAAAATGCACATGACTTCGCTTTCCTCTTTATGATACTCAGCCTTGATAGGGCTATATACTTAAGTCTCTCGAATTTCCAAAATGATGACACCAGTGCCACTTTAGATGCTTTGTTCCTACGACCTAATATGACTAGAATGCCTTATTCTAAATTTAGAACTCAAATAATACACACATACTTGCTTTAGATGTACCTTGGATTAATCTAGAGATGAGGTTGAATGGGATCAATTGAGACAGGGTTCTGAAATTCCTTACAGTGAAAATTCGGTCTTCACAGAAGTAGCACAGATAGGGCTAAAATTGTTTCTGAATGATGTCACTTGCAGTATAACCACGTTTCAAATCTCATGATCTTGTGCATGAGGGATAAATTTAAGCCCTGATAGGTTTGGTCCTCACTGAAACAATGGTTAAATGGGGCTAACTTCATCTTAAAATTGCTTTAGGACTTGCCCTAATATAGAGTCGAGACTTCAAACAATTCTTCCTCAAATCACAAGGAATTTATTTCAAGAATAAGTTTGGGATTGTGCTAAGGTGTGCTTATGTTCTGATTTATTCCCTTGACCTTAGCTCTGATACCATGTTGAGAAATCTTAGGGCAACTTAGATAGGGTATACACTTGATTTGATTTCTCTTGCTTTGGCACTTTCTTATGATGTTCATTGATTCTAATTCGCAATTTATTAGGTTATTATCATCAAGACAAATTCCAAACAATAAAGATCACAACACAGAACACAAAATGTAGGCGCTCAACCAGGGCAATACCCCTATGAAGGGGAAAACCCAGTCAAACTCTTCCACCAGTAGATTCAAATCAAGACCCAACATCAAGACAAATGACTCCCTCACTCCACCAACATAGCCTTCCATAAACTACAAACTAGGGTTTCGACCCAATTCTTCTTTCTTCTTCAACTTTCAATTTCCAGCGCTTTTTCGGCCCTGTAATACTTGAGAATTCGTACATGTGGCAGAGGATCAAGACTTCAAACTTTCACTTTGTTTTTTTTATTCTTGGCATAGGAAAGGCTCCTTTTTCTCATTTCATTTCATCTTCTAAGCTTCGAATCAAATGTGTTATGTATGTCCTTCAACTAGCCGAATGCACTTATATATATATAGTGGTTCAAGTCTCCTAACATTACGCCAACTTGTCAACTGTTCTAAGGCCGACTTGAAGGATTAGGGCAGACAAACATATAGGAGCGGGAGATGACTTGGTGGAGGAGTTTCTTTGACATAAAACAATTTCTTTCTTTGACTTAAGGTGCCCATGAAGGGTCTTTCACATTATGACTTTGACTTTGACACAATACAAAAATCATAGAGTACTCAATGGATGTGTTGTCCCACAAAGTTTCCAAGCACAGCAACAACGCTCAGAGTAAGGGTTGTCACTATAATCCTTACTCACTCCGTTTAGACTCTCTCCTAGACAAGTCGAGGAGGGTGGTCCCTAGGATAAATGAATGAGGGTAGCGTGTGGAATACAGGCTCTAGGAGACTTAAGGATGAACAACTTGACAAATGTAAAACAAGTCGTGGTTAACTGAGATGGATAAATCAAACAATTAAGACAAATACAACCACAAGATAGAAATTATTTTAGACCAATTCCTTAATATTTTAGTTAACCATAAACCAAATGAAAACAAGTTATCCAGAGAAATTTATAAATGTGATGAAAGGATAACTTGTTTTCATTTGGTTTATGGTTAACTGAATATTAAGGCACTAATATAAGATCATTTCTATCTTGTGGTTGTATTTGTCTTAACTGTTTGATCTATCCATCTCGGTTAACCAGGACTTGTTATATATTCTACAAGTTGTTCATCCTTAAGTCTCCTAGACCCTATGTTCCAAAGGCTACCCTCATTCATTCACCCTAGGGACTACCCACCTTGACGTGTCTAGGAGAGACTCTAAATAGAGTGAGTAAGGATTAGAGTTACGGCCTTTACTCTAAGCATTGTCGTAGTGCCTAAACACTTTGTGCAACAACATTTTTTGGCGTCGTTGCCAAAGGTAAAGTTTTTTGTTATCCTTCGTCCTATCAATCTCTTCTCACCATTTGATCCTTTCATATTCACCCATTCATCTTCATCTCATTTTCATCATATCATATTCTATGTCTAAGTTAGATTTATGTCCAGGTAGCGACTCCACTTCCTTCATCTTCTACAAGGGCCTCTTAACTTTTCTAACATCCAGGGTTATCACCATAACCTTCCTAATATTGGTATAGACAAGTTGCCCGCTTTCCAAGGAAATAATGCAATCACTGTTAAAAATCATTTATATGCTTTTCAGACTTGGTGGGCTAAATTTGCTAATGCTCATAATTATGAGGATTTGCAAATGAAATTTTTCGTCTTGACCCTTGAGCAGGATGCTATGGATTGGTTTAGGGTTAGGCCTGATCATAGCATTGATTCATTTAATTCCCTCAATGTTTTTAGAGAGAAATTTGGTGATAAGAAAGAAGATTGTTTTCTAGAAAAAGCCATTAACGTCATTAAAAATAAAGAAAATGAGACGTGTGAAGAATTTAATAAAAGGTTTAATGGTATGCTTAAAGAGATATCTATTGATTACAAACCAACTGAGAAAATTCTTCTAGAATATTATCTCGATGCTTTCAATCCTGACACTTCTTATGAGCTAAGAAGGTCCAAGCCTGTTGACTACAAGGCTTGTCAAATCATAACTGAGGAGCTGGAAAAAGATAAGAAGGCTTCTGGAAAATCTGAAATTCCTAGGTTTGATAGATCTATCGTTAAATTAAAATAACCTAAAGAAAAAGAAAAAGAATGCGAAGAAGAACCTATGCAAAAGCTGCTTAAGAAGTTGTAAAATATGGAGTTAAATTGGGCTAGGATGATTGTTGATCATGCTAAGGAAATAACTACATTACAGTCTAGGTTTATTCAAATGGAAAGAGATCAAATGAAAAATCATCAACCTAAGGGTCAGAATAATAATAATTGAAATAATTGGTAGAAGAAAGATTAGTCTAGTGAGTAGAGGCCTCCTCACCCTCTTGAAACGATTAATCTTGTGGAGGAGACCCTGCCTTATTGTAGAGCATGTGATGAGATTCATGAAGAAACCACTTGTCCTGTTATCAAGAGAATCATGCATCATGAGATGCTTTGGACAAGCAACCAGATAAGCATGGTTGGTAAAGTATCGTTTATCACAGGAAAATTGGGAAGAGGTGAAGGGAAATAGTCAACCCGTTAGACCTTTCACATCTTCATATAGTATCAATAATTTTGGTCAAGACATTGATGTCTTAGTTAAACTCTTTGGTGAGAAACCTCTGCCTAAATGAGTCCTTGAATCATTAAGTACAAGGGGTTAACTTATCAAAGGAGAAATCAAAATGATAATGCGGTTAATTCTCGAAGTCTTAACTTTGGATCAAATTGGAATGAATATTGATTTAGGAGGTTGGTTTAATAACTCTAAAGTTTTGGTCCCTGTCACCGAAATAGTAAAGATCCCCTCCCAAAGGACTAAGTTATTGAATGTTATTAGTAGCACCCAGGTAAATGAAACTCAAGAAGAATCTCCTGAGGCTTTCTATCAGGATGCTCCCATATACTTGCAAAGTATGGATTTTGATAATAAAGAACACTCTTTGTTCTTCGTCACTTTGATTTTTAATCATTATTGGTTATATAACTGCACGCTTGACTCTGGTGCTTCTACTTGTGTAATGACTAAGAGAGTCATGGAACATCTTAATTTAAGGATATCTAAGTCTTACTATAACATATGTGCCATGGATTCGAAGAAAATTGAAGTTCATGGGAAGATTAAGGACTTACAATTCCATCTGTCTGTCTACCCTGATATCATGATTGTCATGGACATAGTTGTGGTTGATGTGCTTGATGCTTGGGGTATGTTGTTATCTAGGAATTGGGCCTCTGATTTAGGAGGAAGCATACAAATGAACTGGGCATATTCTATGATTCGTTCCCCTAATGGTCAAAAATATCTCAAGTTAAACAGAGAGCCTAAAAGGAGATTCCATGTGGAAGATCCTAAAAGTCCCCACAATGAGAACCTAAATGAACAGCGTAGCCTTGGGAATCATGTTATCATGTCTAATTCTATCACTTCGTTGGAGGCCAAGGTTGAAGAAAAAGTGGGTAATTTAAAAGATAAGGTTTGGAATTTATACTTTGATGGTGCAACATCTAGGCATGGTAAAGGTGCGGGAATTGTCTTAGAATCTCCCCTTGGTTATATTTTCAAATTTGTCTATCGATTAGAATTTGAAGCAACCAACAATGTGGTTGACTATGAAGCCTTTTTGTTGGGTATTGAATTGGCAAAAGCTTCGAAAGTTAAATTGCTAAGTATCAAGGGTGGTTCAATTTTAATTATGATGCAAATAAAAAATAAATTTACATGTAAAAATCAGAGATTAAAAAATTATAGAAACAATGTGTGAGATACCATGGAGTATTTTGATGCCATTAACCTTAAAGCTATCCCAAGCGAGAAAAATAGTTTGGCTGATGAGTTAGTTGTTGTTGCTTCCACCATGCAATTATCTAATAATTTAATTGAAGATAAAATTAAGATGGAAATTATTTTTAGACCTTTTGTCCCAGATAATTCTGAGCATTGGTAGGTCTCTGATGATGAAAGATAGATTATTCGCTTCTTAGGCAATTTGGATGAGTTTCAGGGTTTTCAAGTAAATTCTAAGGAGGATGGACTTGATAACGATGAAGATATTTTAAATCCTACTCCTCAAAATGTTGTTGCTCTTGAGCAACACTTTGATCGGCATGATGTTGTTAAGAAAAAAGAGGAAAATAAAATTCATCCTGGAGAGTTTGTTGAAGTAAACATTGGTACATCTAAAGATCCTAGAATTATTAAAATTGGTAAAGGTACTAATGATGATGAAAGAAAGAAATTAATAAATTTACTTCATGAGTATAGGGATGTTTTAACTTTGTCTTATGATGAGTTAAAAGGCTATAGGGAAGATGTTATGGAACATACTATTCCCTTAAAAGATGAAATTGCTAAGCCATTCCGTCATAAACTTAGACAAATAATTCCTAAATTGGCTCCCTTTGTCCAAAAGGAACTCACAAAGATGCTTGTTGCTGGCATTATTGCTCAAACTAGGCACTCTACATGGTGCTCAAATTTGGTGATCGTTAGGAAAAACATGGTACGATCAAATTGTGTGTCGATTTTAGAAACCTCAATTTAGCTTGTAAAAAGGATAATTACCCTTTGCCTAATATGGAGACCATGTTGCAAAGAGTGACGGGATCTAGGATGATGTCATTGTTAGATGATATTTGCAGGTGTAATCAAGTTTGGGTAAAAAAGGAGGATCGACAAAAAACAACTTTCACCACACCATGGGGAACATTTGAATACATAAGAATGCTTTTCGGTTTAACGAATGTTGAGGCTACTTTCCAAAGGGCTATGGACTATGTTTTTAAGGGTTTAATTGGAAAATTCATTGAAATATATCAAGATGACCTTACTGTTTTTTCTAAGAATTATATTGATCATATAAGTCATCTTAGGCAAGTTTTTGATAGATGTAGGGAGTTTGGCATTTCCTTAAATCCTGCTAAATCTATATTTGCGATAACTGAAGGGAAGTATTGATCCTGAAAAGGTTGAGCCAATTCAAAAGATTTCGCTGCCCTATAATCTAAAATCCCTCTATTCCTTCGTAGGAAAGATAAATTTCCTTAGAATATTTTTTCCGAATTACGCAGAATTACTAAAGCCTATTCAAAGTCTTCTAAAAAAGGACGCAAAATTTCTGTGGAAAGAAGACAGTAGAAAGGCTTTTCAAAAAATAAAGAATGTTATAGCCAAAGCTCTTGTTCTAATCAGTCCCGATTACTCCAAGGATTTCATAATTTTCTCTTTTGCTTCTGAGGATACCATTGCTAGTGTCTTACTTCAGAAAAATAAAGATGGGAAAGAACAGCCTATTGCTTTCATGAGTAGAACGCTCCAGAATTCTGAGTTTAATTACACTACTATGGAAAAGAAAGGTTATGCCTTAGTTAAATCTCTTAAAAATTTAAGGACATATGTGGGATATTCCAAAGTCATAGCTTTTGTCCTGCATTCCATTGTCAAAGATATATTAACTGAAACTAATTGCTTAGGGACCTGTGCTAAGTGGGTAACGAAAATTCAAGAACGTGATTTGGAAATTAAACCCACCAGGTTGGTCAAGGGTCAAGGTTTGGCTGAGATGTTAACTGAAAGTAACGAAAAAGATCTTGGTTTGATTTGTCTTAACCATTCATCTTCACCTAAGTTTCAAAGCTTAGGAGAGCATGAATGGTACAAGGATTCTATATATTACCTGTTGAATCTTACATGTCTGAACGATTTAGTTGCTCATAAAAGAATGACTCTTAGATTAAAGGCTTCTAAGTATTGTCTCATGAAGGATGGCCTTGGGTGGCGAAATACAGAGGGCATTATACTTAGATAGGTTGATCAAATTGAGTCTAAAACGTTTATTGTCGATTTTCACTCTGTATTTTGTGGAGGGAATTACGCTGCTAGAACTACAACCCACAAAATCCTCAGGGTTGGATATTACTAGCCTTCAATTTTTACCGATGTGCACAAATTTGTCAGAAGTTGTCAGGCCTATCAACTATTCCATGGGAAGCAAAAGCTAGCTGCCCTGCCCTTTCAACCTGTGGTTTTTGAGTCTCCTTTTCAGCATTGGGATCTGGATTTCATAGGGAAATGCCACAAAATTCTAATAATGGCTACTCATGGATTTTGACCGCCACTGATTATTTTACAAAAATGGGTAGAAGTCGTTCCAACTAAGAATGCCACTGAAAAGGTTATTATGGACTTTATTGAAAATCAAATAATTACTAGATTTGGTGTCCCTGCCAAGATCACTACTCACAATGTTAAGGCTTTCAGTTCTATGGAACTTTCATCATTATGTTTTAAGTACGGCATTGTGTTATCTCATTCATCTAACTATTATCCTCAGGGTAATGGTGTGGCTTAATCAAGTAATAAAAATCTTATACCATTATCAAGAAAATAGTAGGAGATAACAAGCGATCTTGGGACAATAAAATCAAGTATGCTTTGTGGGCAGATAGGATAACAAAAAATAAAGCTACTAGTAAAAGTCCCTTTGAATTAGTCTATGGCCTAAATACAACTTTGTCAGTGCACCTTAAATTTCCAGCTTACCAACTCATTCAACACTTTACTAACAATAAAATTGTTGTCCAAAATAGAATTGATTAGCTTGTAGAGTCGAATGAAACTCGTAGGAAGTCTTTTGATAATATGTATAAAAATCAATCTACATCAAGAAAAGATTTGAAAAAAAAATCTTGTCCTAGATCTTTGCAAGTTGGAGATATGGTCTTATTGTGGGATCAAAAGAATGCAAAACATGGAAAGCATAACAAATTTGACAGTGTGTGGTTGGGACCATACATCATTTGAAACATTGTTGGACCCAACTCATTCCATTTGAGCACTTTGGAAGGCGAACCACTAGATTTACCCGTGAATGGCCAAATGCTCAAATTGCACTTCAAAGAGGACCTCTGATGCCACTGGGCATCCTTTGTATTGTATTCCTAACACTACACCCTTTTATTTCAGCGTTTGATTTTGTAGTTATGTCATAGCTATGTTTTTCATGTTACTCGACTAGTTAATAAATGAAAAGCTTATAGCTTTCATGTGTTTAATGTTATATGATGATTTTTAGATGGATGCTACTTATGTTATCTTGCATGTTGCATGGATGTAAATTCTGGATTCTCACATCCCTCTGGTTTAGCGTGTCCCCAAATAGAGCCAAACGTTGACCAGTCAGTGTCAATGACTCTTGATCTGAAAATCACTCTTGAGTGATCTCAGTTAAAGAATTATTGAATGAAGGTATTACAGAGTCATGCGCTGGTGTGTGTCTATGTTATTTTAAGCAACGGATCGATCAGATTGCAAAATACACAGACACTGGAAAATAGAAAACAGTAAGAGAAACACAGTAAGCAAATACAAGAACACAACAATTAATAAGGAGTTCACCTTATCCTCCATGGCTACGTCTCCGGTCCAGCTTTCAGTGGTGGCCTTCTTTTATTGTGTCTCTAAAGCAAAGATTTATAATGAGGAGCTCAATCTAAGTCTCCTGAAACATAATTGCTTCGCTGGGTGGTTCTTAGATTCCCCAAGCCACTAGAGTGCACAGACCCTTTTCCTTTCCAAGTCTTGACATCTCTGGTCGTTAATGGGAGGAGCCCAATGTGGTGCTCAATTCCCGACAGATCCTCTCAGGGATTTGCTTGAACCTCTCAAGCTTTATGTCTGCTCGATGTTGCCTTATGTTGCAGGGCAGCTCGGCTCTCTATCTTTGCTTTTTGCTTCACTGTCTCTTCTTTTCTTTGTCTTTGCTTTCTTCTCCTCTCGGTGTCTTATGTTCTGTATGTTCATGGCTTAAAGCCAATTTGTCTCATGATTGTTCGATCCCTCTTCTGCCCCCGTCGGATCGCCTGCTGCTGCTCGCTTGGATTTCCCTATCCCTGCGTCATCGTCGACGGCTCACAGGGGGTGGCCACTTGTCCTCTCGCGAACTACGCCAGCTCTTCCTCAACGATTTGGTTTTTTTTGTTACGTTATGCAACGACTCACCCGCCAACTCAGCGGTCAAATCGGACCTCAAACTCTTATGTGTTGTGGCTTAATCCCTGTCAAATCCGGTTTCTCCATGGGGCGCGATCTCCGTCATCAGATCTAGAGCCTCCAGATTCTATGCCATTCGCTCATTTCGCACAGTTGACTTGCTCGACCGTTAGCGCACGATGAGCGGTGGTTTTCTCTCTCATCTGCTTGCCACGCGTTAGGCGCTGAATGGAACCGCTCGTTTTTCTCCAACTCAGCTTACCGCCCAAGGGTGTCCCCGATATACCGCTGATTTTGGAGCGCGGGTCCCGCCTTTCACCTTAGCGCTTTCCCCACGGTTTCCCAGCATCCATGCAACTGAGCACTTCGGGGCTCTTTCCTTTTCGAGGGGTTTTGCCCAGCGATGCGCGATTAGTGTTAAGCGCTAACGTTAATCGTGCATCAGAAATGCATTATATTTCCCGATCCGAGCTTCCCAAGTGCAGTTTTGCCTCTTGCGTGATCTCCATGGGCCTCAGTCAGCGTGCTTTGACCGAGGTCCTCGTCGTTCCTTGCTGGCTGCAAATGCCACTGTCAGAGGTCTTCTTGATCTCTCTTTGTTCACAAATTCGAAGTCTTTATCATTTTGATACAGTCATGGCATCTTGATTATTTTTCATGGATCCAATTCGGATCAACCCTATAGCAGTACACCCCCTTTTTTTTGCAAAAGAGATATCGCATGATCGATGTGTATATGTCGTCCAGATATCATCATCAGCTTAATCATGATGTTATAATGTAAACCCATTCTACATATATATGATGTACATAATCCCAGCAGAACCATGTCGTGTATGTAACAACCTAGGTAAACTTACCTTTCTAGTGATGATCTCCATTCTGGAAAGTTTTTTGTCTCACTGATCCATTCTCGGATGGTCAGCAAAGCTGAAATGGATTTTGTCGCTAGGATCTTAGGCAATTCTTAGTGTTCTAGATTGAATCTATGTAAAAATAATTTGGGAATAATCTTAACTATTTAGTTAAATTATTTTATTAAAAAATATTTGGTCAGTGGGATTATACTTGTGTCGTAGAAATGAGTAATCTGTGAGGGTCTATTACAAAAGGATTTTTCCCCTTATGATGTAAAAAATATGAAAATCATGATGTAAAGTGTCCTAATGGTTGGAAAAATAATTTATCTCCTCATAGGTTATTTAAGTTATCCCAGCCAGAAGTGCACTATAGAAGGATAGATCGTAGTTGCCGTAAAAAATGAAGTAACAAATTCTTTCTGATATAACCAAACGGATATCTTCTCTTTGCGTGCCATCCCCCCCTCGTATCGCACAGAAACCCAAACAGCCAGCAGGTTCGCTGTTCAATAAGGTGGCGAGCCAGAGTAAGCCCCTATTCATTTACGGGTGTTTCGCTATCTAGCTAGATACTACGAGTCCTCCGTCCCAGTTCCCTGCGGCCACCTAGTTATTAAATTTTCTAGCCAAAAATTAATTAAAATCCTAAACCAAAAATTTAAATAATCCTAAGTCTTAGGTAAATTTACATTCTCCAAAAGTAAAATTCATCGGTCCTAAAAAATATATATTTTAAAAGGTCCCGAGACTAAGGTAAATTAATTATTTTGATAAATTTTAAACATTTGATCCCTGGGGTAAAGTCAAAGTCAAAATTTTAGGGAAATTAACTCAAAATTTTAATTGAGTTAATTAAAATGCATTTAAATAAAAATTTTGAATTTCCTCAAAAATTAAAAATTTCAACGGATGGGTTTAAAAAAAAAAATGATCTTCATCAACGATCGAGATTGTTTTGACGAAGATCACTCGAACAAGTCGTTGGAGGATTTATCTTTAAATAGGAAGTCATTTGTCAATCGATCCATCCAATCTCTTAGCCGTGTGCCTAGTGAGAAGCTTTAATGTAATCTTTTTTTGGATAACAAAAAAAAAGGCTTTGGGGTTAAATTCTCCTAGTGTTACTCTTCATGAGAATATGATAAGATGTTTTATTTCCATGCATGATTTTTTCTAAAACCATTGATGATAGCTTCTGAAGAGTGATTTGAATACATGTATCTTACTCAGTTACTAGGATTTGAATAATAATCTAAATTTTGAACGTAATGCAGATATCTGTATTTGTCTTAATTTTATTATTATTTTTCTCGCTCTATTTTTAATACTTGGATCAAGTGTTGCAGGGGAAATCTTGATTTAGATTCTTGGGCATTAGGGGAAGTTTTCAGTTGGACCAGCCAACTCTCAACCTTTGTTTCCTGAAGAGCCCAACTAATTTAGCTCTGGGCTTATCATAAGATATTTGTTTTGTGATGCACGAAGGGTTTCAAGTTAGCACTTCCTTTTAAATTTTAAAAAATCTTTTAATTTTTGTGCAACATAATAATAGATCTGGCTACTTAAAACCTTCATCTTGTAATTATTGTAATTTCGCTGGATTTTGGGGGTTTTTAATTTCATCATTGTATATATCATTTTCTAGTGTTTTGTTTTTTGTTGTTGCAGGGATAAATCTGAGAGAAATTTTATTTGAAGCCAGATCTAGGCCCTCTAAGATCTTGCCTCAATTTCATCAGGGGCACTATTTTTTTTACAATTTGAGGGTTTGAAACTTTTAAATCTGTGGTTGTTATAAGTTTCTCTTGGAAAGAAATCTGAAGCAAAAAAATATATTGGTTTGAAATTAATTTTTTCTAGATTTGTTCTAGAGTTTTCGAGGCTACCATTTTTCTGCCTGGAAGCCTCTATTTTCTCTATTGCCTGGGGTTTTCCATCTGCTGCAAATTTCAAAGAAAAAAAAATCAAAAAAACCTTGTATCCCTCCATCACTACAAACCCTCGCGGCTACCGTAATCTGCATTTTCTCCATCGAAATCCTGTTGTTGCCCGCATCTTCTCATTTCCTCCATCATCGTCAGCACCCCACATCTCCTTACTTCTCGCACTGCATTACTCCCATACAACCTACGTCCTCCTTTACCCTCGTAACGCCTCCCTCACCCGTTCTCTTATGCCGCCATTCTCCCATACGACCTACGTCCTCCTTTACCCTCGCAGCTCCTTCTCCCTCACCCATTCTCCTCTGTCGTCGTTCTCCCTAACGCTGCCACCTTCCACCGTCGAGTAGCCCTGCCTCTCCTTAGCCGGTGGCCCTGCATTCTTCTTCCTCGGCTTCTCTTTCCCATGTCCATTCTCATTCCTTTGCTGCAAAAAACACGTTTATCCCCTTTCTTTCCCTTCCCATTGTGTTCCTCAACCATTCTCCTCTCCTCATTCGACCTACATCTCTTCCTCCGTCGAGCTCCTCCCACCACCTCTCCCCCGCACCTGCACAACACTCAAACAATTCTACTTTTTTTTTTTCATTTATGTTTGATTTAGCGCTCTTGGTTTTTTTTTAACTTTGGTTCTAAACTTTAGTTACGATTAATCTTTAATCAAGTTCAATTGTATTTTTTGTTTTGACTTTTCGATTTTTTTTATTTTGATTTAATTTTAATTGTTTTGTTTTACAATTTTTTTTATTTTAACGTATGGTTTTGACTTTTGTTTTGATTTCTTTTTATTCTTATTTTGATTTTATTTAAAAAAAATTAAAAAGCTAAGAACATATAATAATAAAAAAATGGTAACTTTGGAATTTGCTAATGAAATAAATTAAAAAGAGAATTTACAAGAGTAATCAAGTTCAATTGTATTTTTTGTTTTGACTTTTTGATTTTTTTTATTAGTGTTAAGCGCTAGCGCTAATCGCGCATCAGAAATGCATTATCTTTCCCGTTCCGGGCTTCCCAAGTGCAGTTTTGCCTCTTGCGCGGTCTCCATCGGCCTCAGTCAACGTGCTTTGACCGAGGTCCTCGTTGTTCCTTGCTGGCTGCAACTGCCACTGTCAGAGGTCTTCTTGATCTCTCTTTGTTCACAAATTCGAAGTCTATATCGTTTTGATACAGTCGTGGCATCTTGATTATTTTTCATGGATCCAATTCGGATCAACCCTATAGCAATACACCCCCTTTTTTTTGCAAAAGAGATATCACATGATCGATGTGTCTATGTCGTCCAGATATCATCATCAACTTAATCATGATGTTATAATGTAAACCCATTCTACATGTATATCATGTACATAATCCCAGCAGAACCATGTCATGTATGTAACAACCTAGGTAAACTTACCTTTCTAGTGATGATCTCCATTCTGAAAAGTTTTTTGTCTCACTGATCCATTCTCGAATGGTCAGCAGAGTTTTTCCCTCCACTCTTACCCCAAAGCTGAAATGGGGTTTGTAGCTAGGATCTTAGGCAATTCTTAGTGTTCTAGATTGAATCTATGTAAAAATAATTTGGGAATAATCTTAACTATTTGGTTAGATTATTTTATTAAAAAATATTTGGTCAGTAGGATTATACTTGTGTCGTAAAAATGAGTAATCTGTGAAGGTCTATTACAAATGGGTTTTTCTCCTTGTGATGTAAAAAATATGAAAATCATGATGTAAAGTGTCCTGATGATCGGAAAAATAATTTATCCCCTCATAGGTTATTTAATTAAATTTTCTAATCAAAAATTAATTAAAATCCTAAACCAAAAATTTAAATAATCCTAAGTCTTAGGTAAATTTACATTCTCCAAAAGTAAAATTCATCAGTCCTAAAAAAATAAATTTTAAGGTAAATTAACAATTTTGATAGATTTTAAACCATTGATCCCTGGGGTAAAGTCAAAGTCAAAATTTTAGGGAAATTAACTCAAAATTTTAATTGAGTTAATTAAAATGCATTTAAATAAAAATTTTGAATTTCCTCAAAAATTAAAAATTTCGACGGATGAGTTTAAAAAAAAAAAATTGATCTTCATCAACAATCGAGATTGTTTTGACGAGGATCACTCGAACAAGCCGTTGGAGGATTTATCTTTAAATAGGAAGTCATTTGTCAATCGATCCATCCAATCTCTTAGTCGTGTGCCTAGCGAGAAGCTTTAATGTAATCTTTTTTTGAATAACAAAAAAAAAGGCTTTGGGGTTAAATTCTGTTAGCGTTACTCTTCATGAGAATATTATAAGATGTTTTATTTCCATGCATGATTTTTTCTAAAGCCATTGATGATAGCTTCTGAAGAGTGATTTGAATACATGTATCTTACTCAGTGATTGGGATTTGAATAATAATCTAAATTTTGAACGTAATGCAGGTATCTCTATTTGTCTTAATTTTATTATTATTTTTCTCGCTCTAGTTTTAATACCTGGATCAAGTGTTGCAGGGGAAATCTTGATTTAGATTCTCAGGCGTTAGGGGAAGTTTTCAGTTGGACCAGCCAACTCTCAATCTTTGTTTCCTGAAGAGCCCAGCTAATTTAGCTTGGGCTTATCATAAGATTTTTGTTTTGTGATGCACGAAGGGTTTCAAGTTAGCACTTCCTTTTAAATTTTAAAAAATCTTTTAATTTTTGCGCAACATAATAATAGATCTGGCTACTTAAAACCTTCATCTTGTAATTATTGTAATTTAGCTGGGTTTTGAAGGTTTTTAATTTCATCATTGTATATATCATTTTTGAGTGTTTTGTTTTTTGTTATTGCAGGGATAAATCTGAGAGAAAAAATTTATTTGAAGCAAGATCTAGGCCCTCTTAAGATCTTGCCTCAATTTCATCAAGGGCATTATTTTTTTTTACAATTCGAGGATTTGAAACTTTTAAATCTTTGGTTGTTATAAGTTTCTCTTGGAAAGAAATCTGAAGCAAAAATATATTGGTTTGAAATTAATTTTTTCTAGATTTGTTCTAGAGTTTTCGAGGCTACCATTTTTCTGCCTGGAAGCCTCTATTTTCTCTATTGCCTGGGGTTTTCCATCTGCTGCAAATTTCAAAGAAAAATAAAATTTCAAAAACCTCGTATCCCTCCATCACTACAAACCCTCGCGGCTACCATAATCTGCATTTTCTCCATCGAAATCCTGTTGTTGCCCGCACTTTCTCATTTCCTCCATCATCGTCAGCTCCCCACATCCCCTTACTCCTCGCACTGCATTACTCCCATACAACCTACGTCCTCCTTTACCCTTGCAACGCCTCCCTCACCCATTCTCTTATGCCGCCATTCTCCCATACGACCTACGTCCTCATTTACCCTTGCATCTCCTTCTCCCTCACCCGTTCTCTTATGCCGCCATTCTCCCATACAACCTACGTCCTCCTTTACCCTCGCAGTTCCTCCTCCCTCACCCATTCTCCTCTACCATCGTTCTCCCTAACGCTGCCACCTTCCACCATCGAGTAGCCCTGCCTCTCCTTAGCCGGTGGCCCTGCATTCTTCTTCCTCGGCTTCTCTTTTCCATGTCCATTCTCATTCCCTTGCTGCAAAAAACGCGTTTATCCCCTTTCTTTCCCTTCCCGTTGTGTTCATCAACCATTCTCCTCTCCTCATTCGACCTACATCTCTTCCTTCGTCAAGCTCCTCCCACCACCTCTCACCACCTCTCCCCCACACCTGCACAACACTCAAACAATTCTACTTTTTTTTTTCATTTATGTTTGATTTAGCGCTCTTGGTTTTTTTTTTTTTTAACTTTGGTTCTAAACTTTAGTTACGATTAATCTTTAATCAAGTTCAATTGTATTTTTGTTTTGACTTTTTGATTTTTTTTATTTTGATTTAATTTTAATTGTTTTGTTTTACAATTTTTTTTATTTTGACTTTTGTTTTGATTTCTTTTTATTCTTATTTTGATTTTATTTAAAAACATTTAAAAAGCTAAAAACATATAGAAAAAAATGGTAACTTTGGAATTTGCTAATGAAATAAATTAAAAAGAGAATTTACA
>APFE030494605.1:234262-244794 GCA_000404065.3 Pinus taeda | reverse complement strand
CATTAAAATTAAAAATTTAAATTTAATTAAAGTATTTTGATTTTTATCTTTGGTCACATTAAAAAAATTAATTAAACATTTGCCACATTAAATTTTCACATTAAAATTTTACCAAATTATAATTAAATTATAATCTAAATTCCTTTTTCGTATTAAAAATTTAAATTTAGTTAAAGTATTTTGATTTTTATCTTTGGTCACATTAAAAAATTAATTAAACATTCGCCACATTAAATTTTCACATTAAAATTTTACCAAATTATAATTAAATTCTAACCTAAATTGCTTCTTGGTATTAAAAATTTAAATTTAATTAAAGTATTTTGATTTTTATCTTTGGTCACATTAAAAAATTAATTATACATGTGCCACATTAAATTTTCACATTAAAATTTTACCAAGTTATAATTAAATTCTAATTTAAATTCCTTCTTGGTATTTTTTCATATTAAAGTGTTTTTTACTTTGAAAATTAGGAAAATGTAAGGGATTTGTGGTATTGATTTCTTATTCATTATCTTTTAAATCATATCTAAATTATTGATATATAGAAAGAAAGAAAAAAAAAATAAAATAAATATTTACCAAGTTATAATTAAATTCCTAATCTATCCTTTCCAGGTTATTTTTCATATTAAAGTGTTTTTTACTTTGAAAATTAGAAAATGGGAGAATTATGTGGTATTGATTTCTATATTCATTAATGTTTTAAAATCATATCTAAAAATGATTAAAAAAAAAAAAAATTTCTAGATTTGGGTCATCTAAAAAACATTTTAAATGTAAAATCATTAGTTAGCAGTTAAATTTCATAACTCTTAATAGTATTTAATCATTGAAATATCTTGCATGATAACATTTTGAGCATTTACATTTAATTGTTCGTGATCATATCACATTTATAAATTGCTCTGGATAACTTGTTTTTATTTGGTTTATGGTTAACTAGATATTAAAGCATTAGTCTAAAATCATTTATATCTTGCGGTTGCATTTGTCTCAATTGTTTGAGCTATCCATCTCGATCAACCAAGATTTCTTCTATATTCTACAAGATGTCCATCCTTAAGTCTACTAGACCATGTGTTCCATAGGCTACCCTCATTCATTCACCCTAGGGACTACCCCCTTGACTTGCCTAAGAGAGTCTCTAAACGGAGTAAGTAACAACCCTTACTTGTCGTGGTCCCTAGACACTGTGTGTGACAACGGGGTGTTTTGACCTATTGACCGTTGACCCAAACATGAAACTCGTTCTTTAATCAATCATTTTCTTTTATAATAGAATTCTTTTTTTTTCCTTTTGACAAATACAATTATGAAGATAGACACTAGTTACATTCTTCAACATCATCTAAATTGCCTCTTGCTTTTTGTTTTGTTGTTGATTTATTACCAAAAGATCAATAGTTTTGATTATACAACTTGGGAACTAAAGTTTGAATACCTCTATATGTTAATATTGTCAATTTAGACCTTCATTATAAATGCTCTTTATTATTTTTATCATGTTGCTTCTCATGAACTACAACATATTAATTTTTGGCTTTATATGCAAGCTCTTGCTTTTAGTGACTGTACTCCTTTTATAATTTAATGAAAGAACGAAATTTCAATAACAAGCCGATACCATTACTTAAATAAGTTTTGTTACAATACCATGGGCCAAATACTATGGCTCTAAGTTGGTTTATTACCATATAAAGAGACATTGAAGAAAACAAATTAAATTATCAAAATATAAAATAATATTTTTTTACTATATAATTTTATGGAATTGTTAAAAACTTGAATATATTTTTAATATAGTTCCTAGTGTTGTGCTTTATTCCTTGTTTAAAATGACAAAAGGTTAAACATATGTGTTTATGTGTGTTTAATTGGTGATTGTTTGAGTTGTTTGGGCAAAATTAATTTTGGGGAGTTGAATCAATCGATCATTCCAACACCCTTAAGGATATTTTTGTTTCCCTAGAAGACTTCCCTCTCAATATCAAGAAGTTAGCAAGTAAAAATCATTCAAACACCCTTAAGGATATTTTTGTTTCCCTTGTAGACTTCCCTCTCAATATCAAGAAGTTAGCAAATTTCTTTACTCGTGGATATACCTTACTCAAAATGGTAATGCTAGCAAATGAAATGCTTACAAACTATTGAAACTTTGGTAAAACTATGGCAGCATAACATCTATTTCAATTTCTCTTGTGAAATACATGCTTGTGGCTGGGAATTTATAGATTTTTTATGTTTGTTCCATCAAAGCTAGCTCATGATGGAATTCGAACTAATTCCAAGTGTCATTTTCCATGCATGAGGAGATTTGTGATCTAACAAATGACTCTTCATCAATTATATTAGCTCTGAACTAGCCTAGATCCATCTTAACTCTGGATCTACCAAGCACCGATAGGGATCAATTCTCTTTTCACTCTAAAAGAAGTTTGCATATCAAGAGATTTGATCCATCTCAGCATTTGGTAGCTCCCGAGTTAAGATGGTATTGGACATTGGGTTTAGTGTTCCCCGTGTGTTTCACGACACGGACTAACCACCTCTCCTTGATCCTAACTCTAACAATTGTAGCTGAGACTAACACCTATGGATTTTGGTCTAACAACGATTGTGATTCCCACAAGTCGTATCAAAACGACAAGTGTCAATTTGAAACTCACCAAGCTTGCATTGGAGACGGAGATTATTGGACATTGGGTTCAATGCTCTTCGTGTGTTTCACGACATGGACTAACCACCTCTTGTGGATCCTAACTCTGGCGATTGTAGTGGAGACTAACGCCTACAAGGTTTGGTCTAACAGCAATCATGATTCCAACAGAGGACTCTAGGCTAGTATAAAGAAAGGCAAAGTGAACAAAAAAAAAAATACAAACTACGATAAGAGTTGAAAAAACACAAATGAAAAAGCAATAAATAAAAATTCGCTAAGTGTGCAAATCCAAAGGAGAAGAGAGAATAGTGTGAGCAGCAAAAGGAAATTAACCCAGCTCTCAGAAAATGGAGCCATACACAGCAGATCCACCAGAGGCAACTTCAAGAGGCCGTAACCCAGCAAAAGAAAAAGGCAGCCATACTATCTTCCACACAATTTTTACAACAGCCATATCTTTTTCTTCTTTTGTAGCATTTTGGGTACCCTACACACGGTATAATTAGCCTCCATAGTGCAGGATACATCATTCACTAAAGAAAGGGGAATGATTGGACCAAGTGACAGTAGTAACACTTTCATGTTACTCTAATCTTAGCATTTTGTGAAAATGGTTTGCACTAAAGTGCTAGATTTCGTTATAACAGACCTAAGCCTTAGGTTATCGTCATGCCTTTAGATAGAAATAAAACTTAAAAATAATCTATCCACAAGAGGACCAAGCTCATCCAATCAAGTACAGCTAATGATTAGTTATACAATGCTCCGATGACTCGTCTCAAAACAAACACTCAGCAAACACCTCCAATTCTAACATCCATGGTGATCTAGTCATTCCAAAGTTCAAACACTACAGTATAGAAACTACCCCAATGGGCCTAAAACAAGCCATTAAACAGGAGCAGAACTCAGAAATAATCTATGCACAACTGGCTCAAGATAATTCATTCACATTATTCACTCAGACAGTGTCAACGATAACTTACAAAACGCTCCAGTGACCAGCCCCAAAAAGTACACACATTTCTACAGATTTGGGATGTTGCAGATTTCAAAGTATCATTTTCCATAAAAGCAAAACAATATTTGAGCATAAATAGAGCATCATGTTTGACAAAATTGGAATATTAAATTTATTATGTTCCACTCCACCCAGGACACAGTAATTTACACAGATGGATTGACAATTATCCCCAGACCAACTCACACGTATTGCTCAATGGAATACAACACTCCCCGCTATTGAGTATGCATCATTCACTCTCTCAACTCTATACTAGCATAGAAACCAGCATGTTACTCTCTTTTCATATAACTGAGATTTCATCTCCGCTTTAAAAGTAAATGGAAATAGTGCCTCTGCACATAAAAGCCTACAAAAATGAAAACTGTTCTTTGGAACTAACTCAAATTGCAAATGAAGACAAGCACTGTGGGAATAATCACAGAATTGCTGAACACTGGGTGCCACTAGGTGTAAAACAAGACAAACCTGCAGAAAGGAAATTAACCCACAATCAAACAAATAGGAGAATACAGGCATTAGAAAAGTGGACAGATCGCAAGGGGCCAAATTCTATTCATTCAGAGCAATTGCCCAATTTACACTGAAAATCAACCATTCATTAATGACATTTGATGTACGCTCACAATTCACAGAAATATACTATAATTTAAGAATAGAAATGTACTCTAGGGTGTACGTTCCCTGGTGACTAATCAAAAACTCAATTCACTTTGCAGTTAATATTTAAGCAAAAGCAAAACCTTATATGCCCGAGTTAAATGCAATAGTCAAAAACTCCTGAAACCGCTGCATAGAAAAGGTATAATGACACCATGTAAGAAAGCAGTTAATAAACAGTTACTTGCCTGTCCACATGCAAGCTTTTACAGCCTGCCAAACTGGGCACTATACCAATTGCTAACATTCTCCCACTTGGCTGACGGACTTCATTTTGAGATATTTCACTCCTCCAATCTGAGCCACCTGGTGCATGTTTGTGTTCAAATTCAGAAAAAGTTCACCAATGCTAAAAAGAAACTGAAAATTTTGCCATTAAGTTCACAAAAGACAATCAAGTCGATCCCATTACAACTTTATATACTCGAACGTTAAACAAATACAGATATTTTTAGGTAGGCATTACCAGCCAGCTAATTCGATCATTCTCTTGGTTGGAGGTCAGTAGTTTTATCTCGTTTACCATTACCAGTGAACAAATACATTTTGGAAAGGCAATTGATCTCACTCTCACTTATTACATCAAAGAAAATACTGAATTTCATACTCGAAAACAAGGATATCTCTCATGAAGGCAAACCAAGATCATGTTCTAAAAGACATCTATTCTCCTGAAAGCACCAATCAATGGCACGCCAATTCCAATTTCCTTGAGAGAAACCAGGTAACGATAAGGGCCCTCCATCAAGAGATAGATCTGACCTTGGTGGTATTACCCAACATAAAAACCTCAAACTATAGGTGAGAGATCCCACTTTGAGGGACGAGAAACTTAGAATTTAAAAACGCATTGCCAGCATCCATTAATATATTATAGTCTCTACATTCCTAGCTGAATCAAGAAATTCATGATGAAAATACACCCATGAAACAACATTAGAAGCTTTAAAAGAGGAGGATGAATGTACAGCACATCAATCTAGCACCAAATGGACCAAAATAATCAGATGAAGATAACAGAGAAACACCTCTACAACTCAGTATATACAAAAGAACAAAAGAACAATGGTTCAAACATCCAAGACGTGCATGAATAAACTCAAAGATAAAATATCTACAACAAAAGCTCTATTAACATCATCTCATACATTAGAATATAAAATACTCCTAGTGGCAAATAATTTTGGGAACACTACTAGATGCTCACATGTTATCAAAACACAAGATATAAATGACAAAGAAACAGAAGGAACTAGGCAAACATCTACCTCAGGAGAAGTTCTAGGGCAAACATCTACCTCTCCAAAAATTTGACATCAATGCAAAGAACCTTAAGGATGTCTAGCTACTTGAACCAACCCAACAGCCATAGGTTGTAGTGAGCAAGTTCGGTCTTGAGATCTCCTAGAGATGACATGTCTGATAACAACGAGCGAAAGTTAGCCATGTCTCACATCTATTGCCATCTCACTAGAGAACAGGGGAATTCACCTAACACTTGATGCCTACACCAATAAAGCAAAGATAGAATGAAGAAAGTGGTAATTAGCCTAACAAAACTTAGGGCTATAGAGACCTCACAGAGTCCCTTGGCTTTAAATAGCAACCTCCCATCCATATAAATCAACTCATATCTGATTAAGGTAGGGAACTCCCTAAATCCTGGACTAAGCAATGAAACCTCCTCCAAATTTCATAATATCTCGGACACCTAAAAACAAAGTGTTCCTTAGAGTTGATCCCATAGGGATGGTAAGCTAAAATATCCTCTCAAACCTTGGGATGTGGTGGTTTGTTTTGATATGTAGCAGATGGGAGAAAACCCACATCTAGTAGAGCAAGTTACAAAGACCATGAACCCAATAGCTTCAAATGTAGTATGGACAAACAATGGGACATATTACCCCTTATACTAGCAGGGGTGCACATATATCATCGCATCATTTTTCACGATATTATAAGCCCAAGGTCAAATTGGCAACATAATGATGCAAAGCATGACATTCAACCTCTAGATTTTCAATCTCTCTCTTTTGTCAAAGCAAGGTTTCAATAATAACTACCATTGCAATGTTATGGTTTTCCCACGGCATAAATTTTCACTATCACATTATAAATAGATGGGTCCTATTATCTGTTGTCTCTTCCATTCATGTAGCACATTGAATATTGATAAATTCACAAAATGGACATCACACCAATTTATCTCTAGATTTCAATCTTTCTATTCTAGTGAAGGAAGGTTTCCATAATAACTAACAATGTGGTATTGTGCTTTTCCTCCTACACATGAATTTTCAGTATTGCATTATAAATATAGAGGTGCTATTATCTTTTGTAGCCTCCCTTGGTCAAATTGGCAACATAATGATGCAAAGCATGACATTCAACCTCTAGATTTTCAATCTCTCTCTTTTGTCAAAGCAAGGTTTCAATAATAACTACCATTGCAATGTTATGGTTTTCCCACGGCATAAATTTTCACTATCGCATTATAAATAGATGGGTCCTATTATCTGTTGTCTCTTCCATTCATGTAGCACATTGAATATTGATAGATTCACAAAATGGACATCACACCAATTGATCTCTAGATTTCAATCTTTCTATTCTAGTGAAGGAAGGTTTCCATAATAACTAACAATGTGGTATTGTGCTTTTCCTCCTACACATGAATTTTCAGTATTGCATTGTAAATATAGAGGTCAAATTGGCAACATAATGATGCAAAGCATGACATTCAACCTCTAGATTTTCAATCTCTCTCTTTTGTCAAAGCAAGGTTTCAATAATAACTACCATTGCAATGTTATGGTTTTCCCACGGCATAAATTTTCACTATCGCATTATAAATAGATGGGTCCTATTATCTGTTGTCTCTTCCATTCATGTAGCACATTGAATATTGATAAATTCACAAAATGGACATCACACCAATTTATCTCTAGATTTCAATCTTTCTATTCTAGTGAAGGAAGGTTTCCATAATAACTAACAATGTGGTATTGTGCTTTTCCTCCTACACATGAATTTTCAGTATTGCATTGTAAATATAGAGGTGCTATTATCTTTTGTAGCCTCCCTTCACATAGCACATTGAATATTAATGAAGAATGGACATCACACCAAATCGTTGTGGCTTGTCATGCCATCCAAACTTCAAGATACCTATCCCAAATCCACCAAATCCTAACCTCTAATGCTATCCACTATTAATTCGCCAATGCCAAACTTCATTACCAAATAAATGAAGAGACCAAGCCTTGTGATATTATACTTATATGCATTGATTGATCAAGAGGTGAAAGGGCATATGCCCTTTAGCCCTAAATTTTATTTTGTTTGCTAGTGACCCAGATTTAAACAGGAACGCAACAAATTATGGAGATAACCATAAACACAGAGATGTAGCGGAAATAATACTTCATTTCATTAATGTAAATACTGAAATATACTTACAAATAGGAATTGAAATAAACCAGCTAGGGCGATGGTAGCTTATCTCTGAGAAGTGATGTGGCGGCTACATGCCTTTGAACTGTCTTACAATGAGGCTCAAGGGCCTTTTTATTATTGAACAATAAGAGAAAACCCTAACCCGAGGAGATGTAACACCAAGATTTTATGGGCCCCCTTGGGGTGAGTTGGACAGCCAACTTCCCGGGGTCACGAATTGGTCATATTATCTCTGTTTGACGCGCATGATAGCCCGTTGGAAAGATCTCTCTGAGGACTACGACCGAAAAGACGATTTTAGAGAGAAAATCACTGGCGGTAGATTTCCCAAAAAACGTCGTTTAGGGCCTCAAAACGGCTCCAAAAGTTTAGGACCCGAAAAACTGCTAAAAATAGTAAACTGTGCTATAATTAAGGAAACTTAAAAACTGAAAGAAGCACTAGTGGGGATCCAAGTGGAATTAGCGGGTGGCCACCAATATCCACCTGGATCATTCCTCCCCCCTTAGGAAGCAATGGTCCCCATTGTGTTGAGTTCCTCCATGAGATGAGGGAACTTTTGCTGAACTTGGTTCCTGGTGAGCCACTTGCCCTGGTGAAGGAGTTGGCCTGCTTTGACAACTCGATACAATTGGATATTTTGCTGGCGAGTGTGCTTGATCTGTGTGTCCATGATCCGATCAGTTGTATCTTGTTCCATGCAAGCTGGATTTAGTTCTGTGGGTGTGAGTTGTTTTGCAATGTCGGATGTGTCTAGTAATGGTGGGAAGTATGGCCGAAGGCGGTCCACATTGAACACTGGGTGCAGGCCAAGGAATGAGGGAATGCTGAGCTCAAATGCATTGTCTCCCACAACCTTGGTAATGGTGTAAGGACCATATCGGAGTGGTCTGAGTTTCCAATAGGCTCCGGTAAGGCGTTCCTTTTGCAAGTGCAACCAGAATTTGTCGCCCACTTGAAATTTGTGTGGCACCCGATGTTGATCATGTCGCTGCTTGTACTTGGCATTTGATTTCTCCAGAATATCATGGACTTGCTGGCGAATATGTTGGATGTGCTCAATGACGCTGTTTGCCTTATCTGTTTCGGACTGGACATGAGCCGAATCTGCTTGAGTAGGTGCAAATGGCATGGCCACATCGATGGGACATAGTGGCTGGAATCCCAAGCCCACCTAAAAAGGGCTGTGGCCAGTCGAGCTGTGGAGAACCCGGTTGTAGTTGTGCTGAACATAGGGGAGGCTCTCGTCCCATGTGCGTGGATGCTTTGAGTTGTACATGCGCAGAATGTGTACGATCATCCTGTTGACGACCTCTGTCTGGCCATCAGTTTGAGGATGGAAGGCTGTGGACTTAGTGAGTTTGGTGTCCAGCATCGACCAGAGATTGGACCAAAATGTACTAAGGAACCTGTTGTCCCGATCTGAGATGATAGACTGTGGGATCCCAAAGTGTACCTAGACTCGTTCAAAGAAGAGTTTAGCAGTGGTTTCTGCTGTGATATTATTCTTGCAGGCAGCCATAATGGCCATCTTCGAGAACCTGTCTACGACCACAAAAACACAGTCATTTCCATGCTTAATGGAAGGAAGGCCTGACATGTAATCCATGGAGATGGATTCCCAAGGTCGACTAGGGGTAGGCAGCGGGGTATAGAGGCCTTGCTTCTTGATAGTCGGTTTGGCAATGGCGCAGGCAGTGCATGATCTGATGTACTTCCCGACATCCTGTCGAAGATTCGGCCAATAGAAATACTTTTACAGTACTACCACCGTTTTTTCGACCCCGAAATGCCCAACAGCCCGACTGTAGTGTGCTTCCCAAATCATCTTGGCATGCTCGCTTGAAGGAACACAAAGGTGACCCAGGTGGCATAATAGGTCATCTTGGAGGTGAAAATCTGGAACATGCTGACCCTCCAAGAGTGTCTGGTATGTGTGGTTGAATTCCGGGTCGGTTTTGTAGGGTAGTGGCCAATCAGAAGTCTCGTGCCCACAAGAGTTGAGCACGGCGATTAACGCCATGATCGGTGGTCGACTGAGGCAATCTACAACATTATTGGTGTTGCCCTTCTTATACTTGATCTTCAAATGGAACTGTTGCAAGTATGTGGACCACTTCTGATGGCGATCATTCTGTAATTTCCCTTGGGTCTGTATGAATTACAGGGGTCGGTGGTCTGTGTGGATGATCGTTTCCTTCCCCAAAATGTAATGCTTCCATTGTCAGCAGGCCTACACAATGGAATAAATCTCTTTGTCATAAGTGGGATACTTTCGGACTGTGTCTGAAAGTGTCTCACTGTGATATGCCACTGGAAGCCCGTGTTGAGTAAGGATTGCCCCAATAGCATAGTCAGAGGCATCTGTCTCGACCTCAAATGGTTGTTGCAAGTCTGGTAATGCAAGAACTGGTGCCGAGCAGAGGCGATCCTTCAACTCTGTGAATGCCTTATGTTGAGTTTCGGACCAAAAGAATTTTGCTTTCGCTCCTCCCTTGGTGACTTGACTCAAGGGTCAAGTGATGTGAGAAAATCCCAACACGAACCTGTGGTAGAAGTTGGCAAGGCCTAGAAAGCTGCGAAGCTCTGTCAGAGTGGTTGGAGATGGCCAATCCCGAATGACTTGGATCTTGGTTGGATCCACATGCACCCCCGTTCATCAATAATGTATCCCAGATACTGAACCTAGGTCATGCCAAAAGTGCATTTCTCCAAATTGGCACATAA